>JAPQRP010000014.1:12316388-12341725 GCA_037367295.1 Apogon hyalosoma
AGAATGGACCAGTCAAAGTCCAGACTTAAATCCAATCGAGAATCTGTGGCAAGATCTGAAAACTGCTGTTCACAAACGCTCTCCATCTAATCTGACTGACCTTCAAACGTTTTGCAAAGAAGAACAGACACAAATTTCAGTATCTCGATGAGCAAAGGTGGTAGAGGCATATCCCAAAAGACTTGCAGCTGTAATTGCAGCAAAAGGTGGTTCCACAAAGTACAGACTTAGGGGGGCTGAACAAAATGTGCGAGGGGTGGGGTGATCTAGAAAAACAAAAATGTTTTAACGCAAGTAAAATAGTTGAAAGTTTATTTGTAACAAAGTACCATTGGGCACATTCACAGTTCTTTTTCATAATAAACATGATAAAAAAATAAAAAAAATAAAAAAAAAATAAAGTCTTTTTTTGTTATAACACACTATTTTAAGCCTTTATTACATATGATAATGATAATAAACAGCCAGATATCAAAAGTTAAGTTCTTGCTGAAAAAAAGTGCATAAGAATTGGCAAAAAAAAAAAAAAAAGGACATTTGACACTTAAATTGCAAAAATAACATAAAGAAATCTAGGCGGCCTACTATTATGGTAGTCCTTAAGGGGTTAAATGACTGAATTTGACAAGTATCTATCCAGAGAACCACTTTCTGTATCACTGAGTGTGAAGAAAAAAAAAATGCTGGCCAACAGCGGAGGGATATTTGTTGAGCATGAGTGAGGTAGTGAAAGAGGGAGGTGGGATCGCCTTGCCTCTTCTTTTCTCCCCAGCCTCTCCCGCAGGCAATTATACACCCTCCCCCTTGCTGATAAAGAGTTCAGCATCAGTTCACCAAAAGATTAATACGGCACGATGAACACACCCTTTGGAATGGTCCTGGCTGATTCAGAATTAGCCCGATTAGAGGGGACCTCTGCTAAAATCCCCCTGTAGACGAGTCCAGCAGCCCATAGAAAGTTGCTATTGTGCACCGTCAGCGGGTTTGCATCAAGCAGCCAGAAAAAGGGGGGAGGCAGGCCAGTAATGTGAGCGCTGCCAATTGGATAACACGGGTGTCCAAATGAGAGATGGCAGTGCTTGTCAGGAGGGTGATTGAGCTAACGGAAGGGGAGAGGGGAGATAGAGAGCATACTTTGTGCATGATATGACGCTGCAAAACAGAGGCAGCATTACACTGAGGGACTCCAAAGCAGTCACACTTCAACATATCAACCTCTAACGCTCCACACGTCGTAGGTTATATATAGAAAGATGTACTGTGGTGTTATTCTAGGTCAGGGATGTTCAGGGGTCATATACTTCTCAACATGATCTTATCCCTTTATTGTACAAGTGACTGTTTTTGGTCATTTCCGCACACATTAAATATAGGGCCCGTTACGTACCTCAGTGAGGTCAAATTGTGAAGTCAAAAAAAATGGACTCCAAATTTGTAATGGCATCGCGGAATCGCTGAAAATTCCGTGATGGGCCCACAGAAGTGATACCAACGTAAGCCGTGGTCCACGCACGGATACCCCGATTCAAATATAACTGCATCGAGGTTACTCATCTTACGTGGTCCACGAATGCACGCGGAGCCGATGCCTGTCTCTGATTTACATTGGTATAACATCTGAGGGCCCATCACGGAATTTAAAGCAACTCCGTGATACCATAACAGATTTCAGGTAGGGGTCCGTGGCCATTACATGGAATTCTGTGAGACCAGGTTGACCAATCAGTGAGGACCTGGAACACATCTAACTTCCTGTTTTCTCTTAAGTCAGAAAATGATGCTCATGTGGTTCAGCTACCTGTATATTTCTGGTCAAAACATCAAAATCAACTGTGGTAAGTTCATGAAACTCGTTTATTTTTGTTAAACAGTTGTGCTAAGTGATGATATATGTATTGTCTGTGGAGGACTTAGTGAAATGAGTGAAATTACAGCGTGAACAAGTGGTGCCAGGCACAACAAACCCCGCCCCTTGCATGTATTTTAGCTTATTTTGGCATCGACTCAGCTGATGTCATCATGTCTATGCATGTGGTGTTGTCAGCATATCAATTGTCTCTATATATGTGCCAAGTCTGAAGGAAATTGAAACAAATTTGATGTTTTTTCTTATACGTGAAATTTTGTCTATTATTACGTAAATGGGAGGGGGAAAAAAAAAGAATTCAAAAATTCATAAAAAATTTGAACTTCAACCTGCTTTTTCCATTATGGAATGATATCTATTCTGGGTCACTGGCAATCTAGAAACCCAGTCTGGTATGAATCCAACCAATAGTTTTGCTGCTAAAGTGTTAACAAACAAAGAAACAAACCAAACCAAAAAAAATAGCCCTTGCCTCCTGATGCATCTAATGAGCCATACTTAATAACACATTTTAAAAAATATCACAAAAGTTAAAAAAAAAAAAAAAAAAAAGTCTCCTTCAGTTCTCCAATGACACACTGAGGCTGAAATTTTAAAATTTCAGAGTATTTTTATGAGTGACCTATAAAAGGTTAAGTGGGCCGAACTAGTAAATTAATAACATAATGACCTATAAATAATCATTTTATTCATTTTCACTTTATTTTAACGTGGAAAAAGTAAAATGTCATTATTAAAATGTGAATAACCTGAACAACAATGTACAACCTGAAATTTCTTAAGAAAAATAAATGCAATTTAAACAATATTATGTTTCAGTTTATCATTTATGCATAAACAGTGGATCTACAAATACACCAAACATTTAGTAACACGTACAATATTGTTAAAATTGTCCTTATTATGGATTCTAAGTATTGCATTCTTAAGACATGTCATGTTGTACATGTTTTTTTTCAGATTATTCACATTTTATTGTGCAAGAATAGTTTGTAAATGTAAATATTTTCATTATGTAATTTTACTTTTTTCATATTAAACCAAGAAGAAAATTTGGAGTTCTCATTATTTATAGGTTATTATGTTATTATGGTCAGTATGTGGCCCTTGGATTAAAATGACTTTGCCATCTTTGACATTTAATATGTTCAATGTAATTTTTGTACTTTGCAAATTCATCCCACGGGCTGAATTGGACCCCTTGGTGGGCCAGTTTTGACCCATGGGCCGTATGTTTGACACCCCCGTTAGCTAAGATAACTAAGATATATTTACTCCCATAGATGTGAGTGAAAGGCTAATTTGAATTTAATAATATTTAGAAAGGCACCACCACAGGGTTGGTCATATATTTAACTCAAAACCGCATCAGCCTCAAAGTGTCTCTAATAAAAACCAGGCCTTATAAACAACAGTCTACATATTACTGTGACTTAACTGGCTCTGGTAAAAGCAAAATATTTAAATGTACTCGCCTACACTCTTATCAATTCAAGCTGCGGAAAGAAGAAATAAAAGTAAAGAAATAAATCATTCAGAAAAACAGCTTTGTAAACCTCTTCCTTTATTCAAAATGAAACGAAGCACACACTTTTCAAATTACATTGGCATTGTTCCACCGTTTAACCCCAAAAATAGACACTACACACTCCTTTTAATCCCCTTTCAACCCTTTTGTTCAATAAACGTACAAATACCTCTTAACTCTTCTGCATTGGAGGAAAAAAATTATTATGAATTTGATGGTAAAGACCATAAAGAACCATCTTCAGTCTGCTTTATTTCTCCTTAAAAATAACTTTGTCTCAATATATTTTCATACTATAATAAACTTTTTTCTCCGTAGACCACCTCGGTTGTACTTGTCAGCAAATTCTACGGAGGATCAACATTTTGCGATATCACTGCAGGTAAAATCACTTCTTTTAACTACTTAACCTGAAACCTGATCATTCAGTGTATTCGGGCAGTCAGTCAACGTTACTTTATGGACACACAACCTTCCTGAACCTGATCAGCTGAAGCAACCCTAGATCAATCCAGATCACCCTAATGCTCTGAGATGCTCTTAACTTTTTTTTTTTTTTTCCCAGGTGACCTTTCTCCTTCATGTTGAAACTGAGATGAATCCTTGCATACAAAAGTAAAGTACACTCAGAACATATTTACTGTGCTGAGATGGTGGTTCACCAATCCTTCCATCATACACACTCCAAAAGAGACCAGTACGAAAACAAGAAAATCAAACTCATTATTGGGTTAATATATTTTATTTCGAGTAAAATTATCGGCCAGTGCAGTAAGAAAATTACACTTCTCAAGTTTTCATAACATGAGAAAATATTATCGAAAGACTACAGATGCTAAAATTCTTATTTTAAGCAGAATATGAAGTTTCATGTGTTCTATGTTCAAGTCTTGGTCTATGGTCTGATGACGATGAAGATGTAGATATACATTTATAGGCAAAACTGCATAAAATAAGCAAATATTTCTTAAGGGTAAACCGTTACTGTGTCCATCATCTTCATCTTCCCAACAACGGAGCTTGTTTTGTCATAAATGTTGCTTAAAATTAGTTGTAATATCTCTGGGGCAGTTCAAGATCATGACTCAAAAAGTAAATAAATCTAAAAATAATATTTCAAGATAAACATACCAAACTCAAATCAAGTCAAATATTCCTTTTTTTGCAGTGCATTGGACGGTTTTAACCCAACCGTACTAGTTTCAGCTTTTTAGTTGTTTTTCTAATTGATGCAGGCCAATAATTTGATCTCTCTACTTTTTTTGGCAGCTGCCAAATGATTTTTTTTCTTTTTTTTAATCTCAAGTGATTTTGCACCATTTGTTATAATATTAATCACAGTATTTTGCAGTATTTTTCAGTGTAAACCATGTGTTTTCCTATATTTAATTCACTGATCATGTAGATGTCCATTAAGGTTCACAATTAATTCAAAAATTACTTCTTCAGCAGAATATATAAATGACTAAATGAGATGCTGTGGCTTTGCTTTAACCCATAAAGACCCAGTGCTACTTTTGTAGCAGTTCCAAAATATTTAACTTTATTTAAATTATTGATCACCGAATATTAATTTTGTGTTTTTTCAGTGAAAATCAGATATTTTCCTATATTCACTGTACTGATCATATAGATGTTCAAAAAAGTTCTCAGTAAAGTCAAAAGTAATTGTATCAAAACAGAGGAAAAATGAAGAAAAAGTCACTTTTTCAGTCAAATATATCATCAACTGAATGTAAAAGCAAGCGTGTCCATCCACTGTCACTGATCCAACTCCATGGGTTTTACTGGTCAGTCAGTGTTATAGAGGATAATGGTGTTTCCATGGTAACAACAGAGCCTCTGAGCGTCCAAATGGGTCTGATGACCGTGAAAAAATGCCAAACTGTCCTGTTTTACACCAATTATTGACATGTATTGATAGGATTAGTGGATCAACAAGTATTAAATAGTTGAGATTGGTAGATGATTTTGTTCACCATTGGATGTTTGGGTCTTTATGAGTTAATAAACATATAAATATTAATTCAGTTATATGGAAAAAAAACCATTCGAATCAGTGAAGTTTGTTTCCACACAGTACATGAATGTAAATGCAAAATTTAACAATAATCTCCAGTATCCAGCATGTATTGTTTAGATACTCTGTACTGTCAAAAATATTTGACTCCAACCAACAGAGCCACAATATATCATTAAATAAAAATATAACATTACATCTCAGAAGAATAATAATGAGCTGAAGCAGAAATGATTATATTTCTAAAGAGCTCTGAGCTCCTCTGTGATTAGCCCGATGACAAATTTCCACTGCACTGCACTAAATCCAGTATTACTGGTTCGAAGGTAGAAAAGAAAGAAACCCTAGTGGATTACTCAGTGACAGTGACTCTTGTGTTGGAGTGATTTTAGGAATTTAAATGCACTACTGTACTCAAAGCAGATAGCAGAAAACAGAAATAAAAGATGAATGAATGCTTGTGTACACAGGACGCTAGAGGAGGACTTGAAATTCCTCTCAGTATGTGGGTGGTTTTAACTCTTTAGAACCTGACGTGTCATCCCTGACACACCCTGTGCATACGCAGTTTGGATGGCTGTGACTGTTTCGCTGTTTGTGCAATTGGAAAAATTCCAACGGTTTCTGAAACCTGAGACGTTGCGCTTTATAGGTTTTATTGGGTCATTACGGTAATTTCATTCACGCCTGTACTAGAAGCTGGAGAAGAAGCCCTTTTGTTAGAATTATAACGTGCAGTAAATTGTAAATGATTGCTAGATTTTGAAAGAGCTGGGGAAAACAAGTGCTTTGAAAAATGTGCAAATGGACTCACTCACGCATGTTTCCTAACCTTTTAGTTAGTCAAAATAAGAACAAATGTCCAGGGTTTAAAGGGTTAATTAGTGCCACATCCATTAAGATGCCCTCCTTTGGTGTTTTCATGCCTTCGTGGTATGGAAACTCAGGCTACATTCAGATAGCAGGTCTTGATACACACTTCAGATTTTTTGGTGAAATCCCATTTTTTTGTGTGCTTGTTCATATTACACATTAAATGCGACTTCTATCAGTTTTGACCCTGAAGTGACCCGCATGTGCAAAAGAGGTCCTGACGTAATACGTGACCACGCAGGCACGCACTGTGTTTACGGAAGTAAATATGTTTTTCCTGCCGCTTCTCCTCCTGGGACGCAGAATTGTGACGTTTGTCGCATTTCAATGACATAAAGGTCGGATAAATGTGACCTGGCTGTTCAGATTGAAGTCGCGTTGCAGAATATCAGATGCGTATCAGATTTAGGACCACATATGAAAGTGGTCTGGGTTGGATTTGTGCTGTTCAAACTGTCTTTAACAGATCGGACACAGGTCACATATGGGCAAAAATAAAAAAATTAGATTTGGGCCACATGTGCCTTAAAGTCTGAATGCAGCCATAGATGTAAACTCCATCTCCCCTCGTCCATCTTTGCCTTTCATTTCTCTCCCACACTCTGTCTCTGCTACAGTTACCGCCTCTAAGGTGACTAATGCTTTAAAAGTTCCTGCAGCCGAGGGATAGACTGTCAGGCAAAATTATATGTTAGAAAAATCTTTCATCATCGTGAATGTTGTCATTTGCCTTCCCGCTGCAAGTCACATAACTTTGAAATCCAAAGTAAACTGTAACATTAAGCACAAAATAAAAATGGTAATAGGTCTGCTCAATTTACATAAACATCCAGTATGTCGTGACTCAGAGGGAGTTACCGTTTATTTATCCGCAAACAAGAAAATAAGGTGTTTTCATGAGAGGACATTGGTTGAATGCAATGTCTTTCAGCTGCCATTTGTGAGTAAATGTTCATACATATTTTTACATTTATAACTTTAAACAAATAACTTTCCTGCTCCCAAAATGGGTAATTTTTAATTTTACCCATAAAGACCCAGTGCTACTTTTATGGCATTTACCAAATATTTTTCTTTCTCTATATTTAACCTTTCTTAAGTCATTTATGACCATTTATTCTAATATGATCTTATTTATTTGGCGTTGTTTTCAGTGAGAATCAGGTATTTTCTTGCATTCTAACCCATAAAGACCCAGAGCTAATTTTGTAGCAGTTCCCAAATGAATTTTCCCTCCATGTTTAACCTTTCTTAAGTACTTTATCACAATTATGTCTAATATTATGGTCCGTATATATTATATTTTAAGTTAAAAAAATTATTTTTCTATATTTAATTGACTGATCATGTAGATGTTCATAAAAGCTCAGATTAAAGTTGAGGGTTAATGTATCAAAAACAGAGAAAACTGAAGAAAAAGTGACTTTTTCAGTAAAATACATCATTAATTGAACATAAAACAACCGTTTCCATCCACTGTCATTGATCCATTGATCCAACTCAATGCGTTTTACTGGTGAATCAATGTTGAAGATGACAGTGTTTCCACGGCAACTACGGAGCCTCTGAATGTCCAAATGAGTCATATCTGATGACCATGAAAAGATGACAAACTGTATTTTACACCAATTATTTACATGTATTGATAGGATTAATGGCTCAACAGGTATTAAACAGTTTAGATTAGTAAGTGCTATTGGTCACCAGTGGATGTTTGGGTCTTTATGGGTTAATTCATGATCATGTAGATGTTCATAAAAGCTCAGAGTAAATTCAAAGCTTATTGGATACAAATCAGACAAAAATGAGGAAAAAGTGACTTTTCCAACAAAATCTATTATCAACTGAACATAAACCAAGTGCTTCCATCCATTGTCATTTATTAAACTCCATGGGTTTTACTGGTGAATCAATGTTGTAGAACACAGGTGTCAAACATATGGCCCGTGGGCCAAAATCAAACCACCGAAGGGTCCACTCTGGCGTGTCGGGTGAGTATGTGAAATGCAAAAATTACACTGAAGATAATAACAATCATTTCAGTTCAGGTTCTACATACAGACCAACGTGATCTAAACTGTATGAGAGCAGCAAAATAATAACACAACCTATAAATAGAAGCATAACATTGTTAAAATTACACTTATTTTTCTTAAGACATTTCAGGTTGTTCATGTTATTGACATTTTTTAAAGGATAGTTTGTAGATGTAAACTTTTTCATTATGTAATTTGCCTTTTGTCACTTATTATTTTACTAGTCCAGCCCACTTTGACATCATATTGGGCTGAATGTGGCACCTGTTGTTGAAGATGTAACTACGGAGCTTTGAACGTCCAGATGGGTCATATCTGATGACCATGAAATGACGACGAACTACATTTTACATCAATTATTTACAAGGATTGATAGGATTCGTGCTTCAACAGGTATTAAATACTTTAGATCAGTAGATGATTATAGTCGCCAGTGGCTGTTTCGGTCTTTATGGGTTAATTAAACAAGCAGGGGTTAACACTGTTGAGAACATTATCATACTTTTTTGTACCTAAATCTTTCATCAACTTACGTGATTAGAACCAGCACCGTTTAAGCAACGGGGTTGTCTATTCTGCCCCTCTGTTCTGCTGATTGTGCATCTGATAATCACCCCATTAAAACTTTCAGGGCAGCAAATTATCCTGCCATACTTGCAGACTGAATGCTGCAAAGAAGACCATTTTTATTCTCAACTTAATTAAACCTGAATGCAAGCAGCAATTAAAGTTCAACTGCGCCGGGTGCTGTTTGGGAGCCAATCATTGTGGTGTTCGACTGTTGAAGTGACACCTTGGCGTTTCATTGCTTTAAATTCATCTCTTTATGCAAAAGGTTTGAGAGTCTGATTATGACAACATGGTCTGTGAGGTGACCTTCCTTCTACCGGCTTCCTTTCATGTGGCGCTCCGGTTTAAGTACAGCTCGGCGGCACCGGAATTGCACAAATTTTGCAAAAAAGGACTTCTTTGTGTGAGGATCAACCTCGCTTCTAAAGAATCAATTTTGTTTAAAATGTGCTGCTTGACAGTCAAAAGTTCAAACTTAATTCTCATTTCAAGTCCTGCTTTTGAAAAGGTGCACCTCAACAATTTTTTTTTTTTTTGGTGTTGGTTTTATTTTAAAAGCGAGTTATGAATGTGGCTTGGCATTTTTATAATCACTCCACTTAATAGCACTTACTGAAGGGCATTATAAAGTCATTGTCTAGCTATAAATGGAAATTTAATAATTTTTTCCCCTTCAGTAACAATCCATGTGAACTCCAAAGGCAACTTCTGCAGACATTCAATTTGACATCTAACGGTGATTGAGCCACGCTCCTATCCATGATAATTATGATAAATTTAACTTTGGCAATGACTGAGCGATGGAGTAGAAGCCAAAACATCGATAAAAACATATTTGCTTTTATCTTCACAAATGGCATTACAATCATGTCAGGTATGTTATTGCACTCGAGGCCATTTTCTTTCAGGTAACACAGTTTGATCTAAAGTGGGTCAGACCACTAAAATAATAGCATCATAACCTATAAATAATGACAACTCCAAAATATCCACTTTGTTTTATTGTGAAAAATATGTATAATATATAATAATATTATGAAAATATTTACTTTTACAAACTAGCCAAACAAAAAAAATGAATGTGAATAATCTGAAAAAACAGAAAAATTCTTAGTGCGATTTTAACAATATTATGCCTCAATTTATCATTTATACATGTACTTTACACACAATGTTACATAAACATTTGGTAACAGGCACAATATTGTTAACATTTTGGAGCTAAAATAATTACAATTTCAACAATATTACGTCCTAGCTTATTATTAACACAACTTACAGATGGCAGCAGATGTACAAATTGGGGGGTGACATTCCTTATTGCGGATGAGCATGGGGGAGCATGAAAATTCACCACTGACATAACATGCTGTGTGATATTGATACTTATACAGACTAACACCCCCCTTTTTGATCTCAGTGCTCCCCTCTCAGCTCTCTCCTTTCAAATGCCCCCCGATGGTGTCCCAACACTCCCTGGGGGGCAGTACTCCCCCATTGACAGACAATGATCTCCTTGAATTAAATGCAGGAAACTACCTGATTCTCACTGAAAAAAAAAAAAAAACCCTGCAAAATAAATAAGATATTACAATAAATTGTGATAAATCACTTAAAAAAGGTTCAATATAAAGAAAAAATATTTGGGAAGTGCCATAAAAGTAGCACTGGGTCTTTATGGGTTAAAGTAAAATCACTCAAAGCACGTCAAATTCGTAAAGGATTGAAACCTTAAGCGGACCTGTTTTTGGCTCGCGGGTCACATGTTTGACAACCATGGTCTAACGATTCTCTGTTTAAAGTTTGAATAAATGCATCTGTTCAGTCTGTCATCAAGTCAATTCGATAGACTCGGCTTGCTAACACAATCAATCAATACATTTCATCAAGGCGGCGCCATGTATCAGTCTTCCCAGTCATGTAAGCCATGCAAGATGAAGCAGGGCAATGAGGGATGGTGACAAGATGTTCGGTAAGCCAAAAAGGAAAAAAAAAAAAAAAGGATTGAAGGGGAAGAGAAAAATAATTGAGTGGCTGATCAAAAATTCCCATGAATACATATAGAGAACAAAGCTTGAAAAGACAATGAGAGAAAGCAAGGAAGACGGGGCCTCAAGTGAGGACAAATAGATGACACTTGAATAAAGAAGGTGTCATCTTCCTCAACCGGAGAAAAATACAGACGGAAGATGAGGACAAAGAAAACAACAATGCTCCATTTTCTTCCATGCGATCGCGGGTGTGGGAAAGGTTAACCAAAAGCAGCGCCGTATAGGGAAGCAAACGTTCATTCAATATCGGACCACTGTTATTTTTAAGGTCTCGGCCTTGGGATCCGAGGATTATTTTACAGGTGAGTGAGCAGAGGTTGGAAAATGAGATTTAAGGTCATCAAAAAGAGAGCACACTCGTTCTTACAGTGAAACCCCCGCTCCTGAAAATGAAGCAAGACTGTCGATGGTGGGAGGATAAAATAAAGGAATGAATATAATGTTACAATTACACATACGGAATAGAGAGAGGAGATTAGAGGAACGAATCTATAAAGATCTGTATTGCTGTTTCATTTCATCGACTTTTCTTGTTGCACTGACTTTGACTAAACTCTAAAGAAAAAAAAAAAACTTTTGAAAGCTGTAGTCTTAAAATAGGAATGGCTTTGCACAGAGTTCAAGGAAACACAAACCTACAATGGAAAGGACAGATTCATGGAGTCTAACTCAACTGTTTGCCATTGAGACTTTAGAAAGACTTCACCCACCCTTAAATGGAAGTCCCGCTGGTTCCTATTATCCACTTTTGGCAAGTCTTTCTCTTAATTCTAAATTAATTTCTAAAGAGCTTAAGACATTCTTTTTTTCTTTTAATGACATTTTTCTTTCTTCGTAGTGTACCCCTGGCTGACTATTAGATTAGAACCTGAACAGTTCTCTTTTGTCAAGCATGTGAATTGCTGGCCGGATATAGTGGTCTAATCAAAAGCGCTGGACAGGCTGTGTGCTTTTTGGGCAGCCTCAGCCACTGTAACTGACAGGGTACCAAAGACTCTTTGGCAGGTCCACTCACCCATTCACAGCAGTCCTCAGACAGTCGACAGCCTGGGAAACAAAATTGCTGTATTGCCTTCTGATGATAAGAACCAAATCACATCTGACGGTGAAGAAAGGCTGGCCGTGCTTTTGTTTTCACTTTCTTGTGATAATTTTCTTCCTGTACATTTTCTTCGCCGTATCACTTTCCATGTGGGAGAGTAGTAAAAGTTCCAAAAATAAAGAAAGCAAGCCAGGTTTGTGTCTTATCCTGATCTTTGACTAAAGCTTTATCTTGGGTGGTGCGGTTTTTAGCCCCGTCACCTCGTAGCAAGAAGGTCCTAAGTTCGATTCTAGCACCAGGCACCTTTCTGTGTAGGTTTTCTCCTGGCACTCCAACTTCCTCCCACCATCCAAAGACATGCACTAATAGGTTCATCTAAATTGCTCATAGGTGTGAGAGTGATCGGTTGTTCATCTTTTTATGTCCAGGTCATTATTGAAAATAATCAGTTCTCAACCAGCTTACCCGGGTAAATAAAGGTTGAAAAAATAAATAAGAAAATATCCTCAAAATCTTTCCATTGTGGCATCAATTCAGCCTCATCATTGCCATAAAAAAATCTAAAAATACCGAAGACTCTCTGGCAGGTCCACTCACGCATACACAGCAGTCCTCAGACAGTCCTGGGAAACAAATTTGGAAAATAAAATTGCTGCATTGGCTTCTGATGATAAGAACTAAATCACATCTGACGGTGAAGAAAGGCCGCCGTGTTTTTGTTTCTTATGTCTTATCCTGATCTTTGCCTGAAGCTGTATTTTAGGTGGCATGGAGGTGCAGCGGTTAGCACCGCCGCCTCACAGCAAGAAGGTCCTGAGTTCAATTCCGACACCGGAAACCTTTCTGTGTGGAGTTTGTTTGGATTCTCTCCAGGTACTCTGACCCCCTACTACCACCACCACCATTCAAAGACATGCATTAGTAGGTTAATCTAAATTGCCCATGTGAGAGTGATAAAGCTCTGAATGGTTTAGAACCAAAATACACAAATTACGTCCTGGCCCAGTATGAACCTACCAGACCCCTCAGGTCATCTGGATCTAATGTTTTGTCAGAACCAGACACGGAGAAGCTGCGTTCAGCTTCAATGCTCCACATGTTTGGAACAAACTCCCAGAAAGCCTCAGATCAACTGAAACACTCAGTTTATTCAAATCCAGGTTAAAGACCCACCTGTTCTCAGCTGCATTTGAATAGAGTTCTTATTCAGAAGTTCAGGTCTGCAATGTTTCTTTTAAGCTTAAAGTTTTTATGTTTTTTTTTTTTCCTTTTTCTTTTCATGCCTATAGTTTTTTATTGCTTCCTCTGCACCCTGCTGTAATGCTTTTAATGTTTTATGTAAAGTGCTTTGAATTGTCTTGTACATGAAATGTGCGATATAAATAAACCTTCCTTGCCGTGCCTTGATTGGTTCTTCATCTCTATATGTCCAGGTTGTTATTGAAAATGAGAATCAGTTCTCAACTAACGTACCCGGTTAACCCTTTTTCAGGCAAATGACTATTTATGGTCATTTCCACACACATTACAAGACAGTGAAGCGACAATCTCAGGTTCGATGTGGTCTACGAGGTCTGTAAGGTCCACCTCTGCATGAACAGTGAGTGTACTTGCTTTGTTAGGTACCATGAAGTAATGGTACTAATGGAAGGAATGATGCTCAAAGGGATAATGTGGATGTGGACAGGGGTCTAGATCAGCACTTATGTTGTAATATTCTAAAAGTGACGTTCTTATGTTCTAAAATGTGTTTTCTTTCACCTTACATGAGTTTTCTTGTTTTTTTTTTTTTGTTTTTGTTTTTATATTTACCTTACCAAAGAGGTTATGTTTTCATTGGGGTTTGTTTGTTTGTCTGTGTGCCTGTCTGTTAGCAAGATAACTCAAAAAGTTATGGACTCATTTGGATGAAATTTTCAGGAAATATTGATACTGACACAAGGAACAAATGATTATATTTTGGTGGTGATGGAGAGGTCTGTCTGTGCTCTCCAAGTGCGTTTGTAGTTACTTCTGGGTTTTTGTTTTTTTTTGCCACTTATAATCAAATATGGTAACTTCATTGACCTTGATTTTCTATATAACAATAAAAACGTTTGAAAAATTTAGTAATAAAGTCTTGTTATGTCCTCCAATAAGACACTAAGGTTGAAATTTTGAATTTAGGAGTATTTCAATGAAAGGGTTAAATAAAGGTTGAAAAAGAAAAAAAAATTGAATATTCCTAAAATGTTTTAATTTTGGCATCAATTCATCTTCATCATAGGCATATAAAAATCTAAAAATACAACATTACAAGCAATAAAAAGTATGTGGCAGAAAAGCGCACCGATGTGTTGGATACACTGTTGGAAAATTGATTTATCCCATGTCTCAGTGGGATTTCATTGAATTGCTCTATTTAGAAAGAACAGAGAAAAAGACAGAAAGAGAGGCGAGTGTTATTGGAGAGGGGCTTCTGCTGAGATTTATCTCTCCTCCATAACACTGCCTCTGACTTTTCTCTGTACACACAGCAAGAGTTTGGTCATTCACGGAATCTCTTTCTCATTCTCCCCCCTTAATACTCTCGCTCTTGCTGATTATAGCGTCTACATTCTACCGGAATACTAATCGAGCAAGTAAATGGTAACACGTTACTCAGAGTGAAGTTCAAGACCTTGGCTAATTTGGTTTAGCATCCGAGTGGAACAGAGTTTAATGGGTCTCACGTACAACAGCTCATATGCAGAATTAAAACACACTCAGTGGTTATGGCGACCGTAGACCCGGCGTGTATGTATGTTAGGAACGACGGAGTAAAACAAAAAAAAAAGCAAGAGCGAAGTGAAATTGTTTGTCGCTCTTTATCGCTTTCATGAATAATCCCTTAGGCTCCTCCCATCTGGAGCTACTCAAATGTGGCGCCCATTATCTTTCTTCCATTTGTCATGATTGACGACTCTATGATGATTTAATCGCTATAAGCCGTAATGACTAATGCGTCGATGGCATAAGAGCTCACAGGACAGCCTATCCATTACTTTTTACACCATTTCAAGGACAGTTTAATTGCACATGGCCGACAACCAATGTTAGATTTTGTTCTTTTGCTCCGTGTCAAAAAAAAATTTGCTCAACTCTGCCAGGCGCGCAGTTCTTTATATTCCGTTTTTAGATGGCTTCTAAAACACTGAGGGCTAAATTATGCATCCCAGACAAATTTATGCATTCGCTTAATTGAGACACGCACAAGCCACGGCCAAAACCTATTCATATTTGGCTTGTGGTGTATGTTATATTTCTCGCTCTTTCTAAACCTTTTTAAATATTAATGTGGACTGCTCAGCAATAGATACCCAATACTCCCCTTTTCATCCTCGTGCCATTTACTACCGCTTTACTGTTACTCGATTAATCAACTTTGATGGTAGATTTTAAGGTCCGTAGCAATCTATGGAGTAATCTGTGAATGGTTAATTTGCAGCTGTGGGGTTATTCTCAGATACTATTTGGCATTTGATTCCTATAGTCATCACCTAGACGTATGATGAGATTCCCCTCACCATAAAATAGTGGATGATAAAGCCTTGAAAAGGACGTAGGTCACCCTTTCTTTCATATTCAACCTCTTCTGGGTGTCGTCGCCAAAGGTTGGCCCCTACGGATATCAAAATGCCATCTCCAGCACTTTGGCAAACGTCATTTTTGGGAATGCCAGAGGACGATTTTTAATTATGAATTGACCTGTGGAAATCCAAGAATCTGGGCCTTAATACAGTCGAGGGGAACATTACTCGCCTTCAGCAATAAAAGGAAGCAGGAAGACATTCTCGTATGCCTAGAGGGGGCTAAACCATGCTGCCCTAACATGTGAAAACTATGAATTTAGATGCTGGGAAATGATACCCCAGTGTATTACATCTTAAAGCAATATCTATATGTGTAGGCATAGATTTGGGAAGAATTTTTAGACAAAATGAAAAAAAAAAACCTAGAAAAACACTATATATAAGTATTGGCACAGTAGCAAGCGGTATCAGGCCTCTATTTCTAATTTCCTCCATTAAATAAGTAGAAATAGTTGTATTTGATGTGAAACTGTGTTTTGATCTATTCTCATTTGCAGTGTTAAAAGTACAATGCAGTACGTGCTTTCCAGTTTCAAAATAAAAAGCATTTAACTTAAGAGAAATCATCACTTAGCGGAGTTTTAATTAGATCTTTATTTTATTATGTCGTCCTGTTACGCTTGTAAGTTTCCACAAATGACAGTTTGGCTGAAAACATGAAACACACACATCTTTATTAGCCTGGGAGTTTCATGCCCAAACCGGCCCACTTTTCCCACAGAGGAGAATTTGAATAAATGAAACAGTAGCTAGCTCTGACAATGCCTTTGTATTGGGTATAAGTTCAGGTATATGTTGGTAAGTTAACAGAAAACACCACTTTAGCAATATGTTTTATTCAAATTTAAATCAGGTAAAGATGTATAAGGTAAAAGATATGATAAAGATGAAAACATATTTCCCCTTGTACAGGAGCAATATGTTGCAATTAAAATAATTTGAAATTACAATTGCATTTTTCTTCCCCAACAGAGAGGTGCTTTATTGTTATGTTTACACTGATTTAATATATTTCATTTCTAAATTATGTTTATTATTTTCAGCCTGAAATGGGATATTTGTGATTTAATGGTGTGTATTGGACTCTACCAAATAAACTACGCTAAGTTAACATAGCAAACGTTGCACAAATAGCCTTATACAACTGTTACTGCAACTGGGGTCTGTCCTCTGGAAAACAGGTCTGTTGATTTTACATATTTGGCAGCATCTTCTTCCAACGCAGTTCTTTTCTTTAACCTGGCCTTTTCAGGTTCATTCACCAGAGGCCTTTCCAGTGACACTACAAGACTGTCAATAATGAGGAAGGAGGAAGAACTTTCCAGTTTTGAAAAGGAATTACCAATTTGTTAGACATGTTTGTGTTATATGTATGTTGTTCAAAAATAATAATATTTGAGCTTTGAGACCCGATGGAGCAAATATGATACAAAATTGAAGCTCATACATGGAAATTGATGTTTGAAAAACACTTTTTTGCTTGTTCAGAAGGACCAATAAAGGCTCAAGTTTCAAAGAACTGAAATTTTCTGTCAGAGAGCTAATGATTCAGGCTAATCAGGTTAATTTTACCGCTTCAGAAAAGACAACTCGTGGGCCCGACCAACTTAAACATTTTGGAGGGAAGAATTCCCTCAGATGGTAGAACCCATTTAATCTACTGCGATGCAGGGGCTGCGCTGTCAGACAAATGGAGACTGAATGCAAGACGAAGATTAGATAAGTGTCAAAATTATTTTTCTCATTCAACCGGCCCAAACTCAAGATTGACATGAGCCGGCCCATCAGGAATCCTCCCGACTTTCCCGTATTGAAAACACCTGAATTATGTTGTTTCGATATATTAAATTAAACCTGCAGAAGGGCATGTTGTACTCAAATGGAAGCATATTATATAACAGACTCCAAAAGTTTATCCATTCTAGTGATATACAGCTATAACTGTGGAGTTTTTTAAGTCAGTCACTAACTATGTAAATACCTGCAGGTTAGGCAGCTTTCAAGATACTGCTTGTTAGCTATAAATTAATAAGAATTACTTGTGTAGTTGCTTTTATAATGTGCTTTAGACAGGCACAGAGTTCTTTATATCCTGTATTAATATGCTTTTTAAAACACCGAAGGCTAAATTGTGGATCCCAGCCAAATGAATGCATTCATTTTAATTGAGACATTCACCAACCACATCCAAAATATTCATATTTGGCTTGTGGCGTATGTTGCATTTCTTACTCTTTCTAAACTTTGGGTATCTATTGCTGTGCACAGTACACATTAATATTTACCAGTACTCCCCTTTTCATCATTGTGAGGTTTATTGTGAGGGTACAAGAGAATAACTATTTGAAGAATATCTGGAGGAACTCTGTATTGCTTTACATAGAGCCTGAATTGGTCCTTTTCATAGTCATATATCAAGACATTTCCACCATAATCGGAGGCGTAAATTGGTTGTAAAATTCACCCGAATGCTGAATGTGTCCCTCCTAATATTCACATTAAACCCACACCCATGTCTGAAAGTAAAACTGTCATATCCCCCATATTTTTAGCTTTTTATTTCTTGGCTATTATCACTGCACGATTGCTTATTATCATTGGTATTGCAGAATAGCTGCAAGTAAACCTTTCTATTTCTATTTCATGGTGGCATATTTTGTGTTTGTGGTTATTTATATAAGCCATGGCACACCAACGAAGACCAATGGAAGTCCAGTCAGTGGCAGATAACAGGCCTGTGCTCTGCCAGGAGGATGCTAAACCACAAAGTTTATCACCACCTTCAAGCAGATGCATCGCCAGCCAGAACCATAAAGTGGGCCTTGGTGGCAGTAGCTTTCTCATAGGGATGATAAAGCTTTAGCCACAGAAGTAGCAAACATTGTCCCTCCATGCTAGAGACTGCTCACTGGTACCTTCTTCTACCATGATAAAATGCATAAACAGTGAAAGAGTTGTAGTCATCGATGACATATCAGGTTCAGCTGTTGACAGACCCTTTCATCAAAGAAATTATTATTATTAATTTTAATTTAATGCTACGTTTAGTCGGTAACGATCTGAACCGAAAACGCAAAAATGGCATTGCGTTCTCACTTTTAATTCTGCATTTAGATGCGGGTTTTGGGGGGGGGGGTCTGCATGCAGACGGATTCGCAAAAGTCAGTGAAATGTCCTATTTATCGATGCAGTACGTACGTCCTGTGGCTAGGTGGCATCACCACCACCAAGACCAAGTGCCTGCGTAGAACAGTTCTACTTCCCTTTCTGTTCTCTCCTAGCGTGCCTACAATCACGAAACAGGAAACAGAACGATCATGTACAATTACTGAAATGACTCTTGGATGTAAATGAGAGCGGAAAGGGCAGCTTGAAGGTCCGTCGCAGGGAAATAATCTGACATGTTGTTTTCTTCTACTAGTGCGTGCCTGTGATGTAAACTCTACGCGAGCAGAAATCGCAGTTTTGCATTTTCAACCCTTTAGACCAGTGATTCTCAACCTTTTTTGAGCAAACACCCCTTTACGTTATCATGATACCCCCCCTGAAAAAAAAATTATGATGGGGGTGCGTGTCTTATAACACTCTGTAACTGGGAGTATTCGAGCATAGGGAGTGGGTATGATCGAGTTTATACGTTGCATAAGTGGTGAGGGGGGCGGTACCGCAACACACCTTATTGTGGAGGACTGGGGGTGGGGGGGTGATTCGCCATTGACATAACATGCAGCTAAATATTGATACTTAAACAGACTAACGCCCCCATTTTTGGTCTTAACACCCCCTTCTTAGCTTTCTTGTTCCAACACCCTCCGTTGGTGTCCCAGTGCCCTTGTTAAAGAAACACTGCTTCAGACAGTGATGTGAGAGTGGAGCGTTTTTAACATTTCCACTCTGGAAGGTGGCTTCACTTTTTTTGCATTTTCAACCTCCAAAAACGCTGTTGCCATCTAAACAAAAGACACATCTGATCAAATATTTGTCATTTTCACCTGAGAGCGTTGTCGCGTAAACTGGGCCTAAGCTGCGAGAGATTTGAAAAGCTCACAGGTGTGATTGTGTTGTGTTTAAGGCTGTGTCCTAACCCAAGTGGAGGAGACAAAGCAAGCGGCTGCTGGCACATGCACACACATCTTTCGGCTGAGTTCCCTCCAAGGCTTTGCTGGTTAGCACATTCAGACCTCGCTGTTCCCCACCTGCACTGGCCTCTCTGTGTGAGTGTGAACAATAGCTGTCTGGAAATAATGTCCCCCTGTTGCTTCACGCCCTTGGCTTCATGCTGCCAGCAAGACTGTGTCGATTTTTGCGCGGCTTCAGGTGGCGGCGGTTGTGACTTGGGCAAGAGCAACTGGTCCCTCACTAGTTGATGGAGTGCATTTATCCACACTTGCCTTTATGCACTGATTGGATTAGCATTAGCCAGGAGTGTGGCTGTTGGATGCAATTTCTGCTCAAGCTAAAATCACCGCGGTTCACCAAATCCAGCTCCTTCATGATAAATAATATACATATAGTTTCTGCTTTTGGATTGTTTTTTTTTTTTTTTTCTTTTGTAAATCATGTGCAATGCTGCAAGCATTGCAGCTGATGCTTGCATTGATTTTACATCACTCCCATCAGCCTCACAAAAGATGAAGTGGTTCAGTCTGCACTTAAATGTCATTTTGCACCTTCATCATATTGAACATTACAGTTTATTTTTGCACCTTACAGTTTAATTATCAAGTTTTTTTTTTTTTTTTTTTTTAAATCCAGGTCTGTTTTTGTACCTCTAATCAATCAGTCCGTCCGTCCATCCATCTCTCTAACATTAATTACGGTAATGTACTATTTTAAGGGAAAAAAGGTAAGTTGGAATTTGATGGCAGCAACATATGTAAGTTGAAGATAGTACAAAAGTAGGGTAAGTTGTATTAAAATGAAAAAAAAAAAAAGGTTGAACATGTTGCAACTGATCAGGTTAAATTTCAACAGGTGAGTAACTGGATGTAAATGACAGGAATATATTTTTCTAAACAGGTTTTCTTCGTCACAAAGGAAATCTGCCCACACAACCTTTTTGTAGCTAAGTATGTTTGTTCACACAAGTAAATGACAATAAATTGGTACAAACACTCAGACAAACCATTGTTTCTGTGACACTGGATAATTCAGATGCAGTGGCTTTAATCTGTCATGAAGCTGAGCAGCAACAAGAAGTTAAATTACAAAACTGAGATGCTTAGAGTGTTAGTTTGGTTGTCAAAGGGGGGTGTCGGTCTGCAGGTACACTAATTTATATGCCTGGATTTGATGTTTCAGGTGCAGGATTATCATGTTAAGCAATAACAGACATGAGTAAAAAGGAGTTTGATGCCATTATTTTCCATGTGTATTTTCAACCTCCACTTTCCTGGTCAATATGAATACACACAAGTCAAAAATCGCTCTTTTTGTGACGTGAAATGTTGATTATATGTGAACGAGGAGCCCAAATTTAGAGGGAAAAAGACAGAGAGTATGTCTGAAGATAAGATGTGCAGAATGTGTAAAAAAAAATCTACAAATGGTGGAACAATTTGAGAATAATCCGCTACATAAAATCATGAAGACTTTGAATATTTTAGCTAAATTATGTGCCATGGATAATGAGATATTCAGGGAATCTGGAGAAATCTCAATGTCAAAGGAGAAAGGAAAATCAATACTGAATGCATGCGATCTTTGGATGGCAGTGCATTAAAAGCAGGCGTGATTCTATCATGTTAATCAGTGCATGGGTTCAGCAACACTTCTACAGATTATAAAGCAAAGAAGAGGTCATGTGTGGATACGATGCAGAAAATGAAATTTAATAGTACATTTTCTCAGCTTATGCATTTTTTTCCTGTTGTATTGCATTGTACTGTGAATAAAATATAGGTTTATGACATTCACAAATCACTGCATTTTGTTTTATTACACTTTACACAGTACATCAACTGCTTTAGACTGGGAGTTGTTCAGTTTCTTTCTTATTTTCGCACATTTGTCAGTTATGTGCACCTCAAATAGATTAGACTGTTATCTACAGCTATAAGCCCACAACATAAAATTTTACAAGGTGTACAGGTCTTTAAAATCAGCATTTAATTACTAAAACTGTAAGTGGGTACAGACTAATAAGATAAAGTCTCTGCTTTAATTTTTAGGCTGTTACAGTCAGTACCAAGAAGGGATGATAATGGTCGGCAAACGGATACTAAAACTACTCAACTCTTTAAAACCTGACGTGTCATCGCTGACACACCCTGCGCATATGCAGTTTGGATGGCTGGAACTCTTTCACCGTTTGTACAACTGGAAAAATTTCAACGGTTTCTGAAACCTGAGACGTTGCGCTTTATAGGTTTTATTGGGTCATTATGGTAATTTCACTCGTGCCTGTACTAGAAGCTGGAAAAGAAGCCGTTTTTGTAAATGATTGCTAGATTTTGAAAGAGCTGGGGGAAAAAAGTGCTTTGAAAAATGTGCAAATGGACTCATGCGCAGCATATTTTCTAACTTTTTTAATATACTTAGCGCCATTTAAAACGCACAGGTCAGAATAATATGCAAATGTGAAGATATAATAAATTAATTGGTTTGGGGTTACCTTCATATTAAAGAGGGAAGAATTGGTCATTAGAGAATGAACTGTGGACAAATTGTGATCGACTTAACACATTTACTCAGTCACTGAATGCAGGTACTCATAAATTGAAAGTGTCATCATTCTATATTGGGTGTGTCCACCTCTGGCTTCCAAACAAGCAGTGCAGCGATGACACATGAAACTAAGTCTCATGATCCTGTCCTGAAGGATCCGATCACACAGATGACTGATTGTACTGCGATGACAGCGCAGATGGCGAACGACTTCACCATGGCTCAGACCTGCCAATGGCACGTTTTGTCTGGTGTATTGTAAGTCATGGCATTTTGTGCTGGCGAAAACATTTCTGCGTTTTCTTTGCTTCCTTTATATCGGCTATTGACCACACCTAAAGTTACCAGCCAAGCTTGACTCTCTACAAGAGATTCAACTCAGTGTCCGACATTAAGGAATTGGTTCAAACGCCAAAGTCACGCATGAAAAAAATACTGCTGTTAACTGTGTTACTCATCTCATGAGCAATATATACAAAATAGGCACCTGAGCAAATAATTTTCCGGAAATTACACCATATGTTTGGACCGCACATTTTTAATGATGCTAAGCATATAAACTATTTTTTATTGAAATTAGAACAATAATGACAATATAAAAAAGTCATATGCACAATTCAATAATGTGGCATCAGAACAAGAGCATTACACCTGCATCCACAAGTAAACATAAACACACACACAAAAAAAGGGGAGGGTGTATCTGCCCCTATTTACTTAGTATTAAAGTAATGTATAAAGGGCAATTAAACTGACTAAAATAATTTCACATTATCTTTTAGCGAAAATTAGATTTTCTCCAAATGTTAAGTGTTGCATAACATTGCAATTTTTATTGTCAAAATAAGAAAAAAAAAAGCCCACACGGACAATTTTATGCTTAGGGTTTAAGGAGTTAAATTATATTATTTTTATGTTCCAGTTTTATTAGAGTTGTTTAAAGGCGTTTGTAACCCTGCAGACAGGCCCTTTGTATTTTCCCCATAATCTGACTCAGTGTAATGCATCAGAATGTTTTAACAGGGCATACATTTTCTTTTATTCAAAGAATGAAATTTGAAAAAGGCTGGTTAGAAAAAGCCTCTGTGAGGGAGTTATAGGCTGTGAGTACTATTAAGTCCCACTGAGCAATGTCATTATAACTGTGAAAAGAACTCCATTTTGTTCTATGTACTTTAATGACAATCCACTATTTTAACTCCTCAAATCAGGCTGTCTTGACATCCAAAATCTTAGAAAATAGACAGTGGAGAATGGGATTGGATGATGACTTCTGTTATAAAAATGTTGCACCAATTACATCTGGCTAGACAGTTAAATAACATTTCCTGACTTTTTTCAAATACTTAGGGAAAGAAAATGAAACCCTGTTCATGAAAACCATAATTATATCCCCGAAATAGAGTTTTGGGGATATAATGGTTTTGCCCCGAATGCCAGATATCCTTCGTATGAACGCGATAACTAGGACAGATTTGGTTGGATTTCTTATCCCTTGATAACCAAAATAGAGGACCCCTAGTGGAAGAACCCTATCGATTTCAGCTTCTCCATGAGTATTCTAAGTTATCCACATGGGGACGCTTTAGCTGAAAATCAGTTTTTTGGACATAAATGAAGCAATAATAGGCCGATTGAGATCAAATTTGTTTCATATACATCGTCTCACAGATGTCTACCTTTTAGCTATCATCCAGAGTTCATATGGTGTCATTTTCATTCACTAGGTGGAATTTGTGGGCAAAACTTGGTTCTCTGATTATTATTCTGCCACTATCACGTTGATGTAGCTCAAATATCGATTGTCTAACAATTATCATGGATAGATTTATATATAACAGAGGATTGGGGGGATTTCAGGGATATGCTATTGCTTTCAGCCACAACGTAAACCTGGTTTTCTTATAAAATGTTACCCACTCTATAGTATTACAGGTAGAAAAGTCGTTGACCCTAATATGAAACTAAGCCTTGAAGGAACATTCATTTCTATTTGTATCATTGGTGTAGCGAGATGACACAATCTGTTTCCTACGGCTTTTTTCTTTTCTGAACCTTCTTTGTGCTTTTCACGGCAAACTTTTTGAGAGCAGTTTTGTTCCCTTAAGGTTAGCCATGAGCAAAGTGGCTTTGTTTGATGCTAAGTATTCTCCTTCTGGAAATATACCAGCATGTCGGCACGCAATGGATAATTTTAAACGCACTGGAAATACAAAGGAGATAATATGGTATAATGAAGTGCATCTGATTGCATTGCAATCATTCTTTTTATGATTTCAACATCACAAATCTCAGTCTTCTATTTGAATTGCAGCAGCACAACTATAAAAGAGACAATTGATCCCTTTACAGGTCTACATGCTTTGATATTTTGTCATTTGCTTAGTTAACCTACTGGAATTAAAGCTCCTCAGTCAAGTGGACTGATTTTCCATTTCTTAGACTTAAGTTTTAAAGAGTTAAAGTAAAAACAAACGCGTCATCTTTGACACACCCTGTGCATATGCAGTTTGGATGGCTGTAACTCTTTCACTGTTTGCGCAATTGGAAAAATTCCAACAGTTTCTGAAACCTGAGACTTTATAGGTTTTATTGGGTCATTACGGTAATTTCACTCATGCCTGTACTAGAAGCTGGAGAAGAAGCCATTTTAGCAGAACTATACCATGCAGTAAATTGTAAATGACTGCTAGAGTTTGAAAGATGTGGGAAAGAAAGTGCACTGGAAAAATAGGCAAACAGACTCACTTACAGCATATTTTTGAATCTTTTTATAGTCAAAATTAAAAGAAAAAAAGTCCAGACCATTTTAAGCTTAGGGTTTAAAGCAGCGTTTTTCAGTGTTGAGGTCGGGACCCCATGTGGGGTCGCTTAGAATTCAAATGGGATCGCCTGAAATTTCTAGTAATTGACAAAAAAAAACAAACAAACTTACTAATAGAAAATATATGGTGAGTTGAGAGAAATAATCACAATCCATAAAAGAAATGACAAACTGTGAAACTGAAGCACTGTGGTACTGTTTATCTGTCAAATGTTCATTGTGGTCAGTTTCAGATGCTGCAGCTCTTTC
>JAPQRP010000014.1:12349100-12364981 GCA_037367295.1 Apogon hyalosoma
CACTTTCATTTTTGTGGTGTCTTTGATTTCCCCCCTCTATAGGGTGATCATTTTCATTTCTGTCAAATTATGTGGCATAATTTTGTTACTAATACATCACCTACTTATTATCAGGAAAGATATTCAAGATCATTTGTGTTTTCTGATGTGTTTTCAAAGTGTTCCTCTAACTATTTTGAGCAGTGTAGTTTATGAATTATATTAATATATGGAAGCATCAGTGTTAATTTTAGTCTTAGAATATTTGGTAAATGTAACCATAGGAAACTCATATTTGCTCTTGAGTTTATTCAGTGTTTGCAGTTTTTCTTCTCTCAACACTAAATGTATTGTCCAGAAAATATTAGCTACATATGTGTTTGTATCTTGTTAATAGTAGCTACATGTGTTTGCATCTTGTTAATACATGTGCATTTTCTAACGCATAGGAAACTGAGAAATCAAATAAAGTTACTGTCGTGGTTCATGAGTGCTACAAAGCCAGGAATGTCAAACATTATATTTTTGTTTTAATATTAAAATCAAAAAGAGCTGTTAAAAAACAAGAATAAATGAAGATCAGGGGTGTCAAACATATGGCCCGTGGGTCAAAATTGGCCCACCAAAGGTTCCAGCAGGATGGATTTGGGAAGTGTAAAAATGACACGGAACATGTAATACATGTATACATGATGAATTAAGGCATAATATTGTTATAAATGCACTTATTTTTCTTAAGAAATGTCAGATTTTTTCTTTTTTTTTCATTTTTTTTGTTTTAGTTGTCTTATTTTCCTAATTAAATGTTTTATGCAATAAAATAAATTAAAAAAAATTGGAGTTATTATTTATAGGCTATAATGCTATTATTTTACTGGTCTGTCTCGGCTTTATATCAAATCAGGCCTAGTTTGGAACTAAAATGAGTCTGACACCCTTGTTGTAAATCAAAAAACACATCCGTTTTGCTGTTATTGAACCTACACGTGTTTCCTGATTGTAGCTTCACAGGAGCTGGTGGTATTTGAGGCAGCAGGGATCAGGAATTGTTTTGCATCGAGATAAACCACATTTGAAAGTAATATATTATAAATCTTTCACTGCGAATGCCGATACATAAATACATAATATGGCTTACAACGGTAAAACTAAAACAATGCTGATTATGCATGAGTCGGTAGAAAATAGTGATCCTTTGACATCCAAATGCTGAGCCACATGCCAAATGTGATGATACTGAAACAGATTATACAAATGGTGTTTTCTCGGCACATGAGCTCAAGTGTGCTCTTCAGAAATCTGCGCATAAATGTAAGTCATTTTCTCAATGTGTTTATATAGAAAATGTCATTGTAAATGCGATATTGCACCCCCATCAAGCAATCCAACCAGGTCACAATACAAAGAACACGTCTACTGGAAAATAGGGGAAGCAAACACTGAAAGTAATGACAACTTTCCTATAGATGCATCTTAAGTTAAACTCTGTTGTTGTATGTGCACAAACTCATTTATGTCACTTTTCTCTTCTTGCAGAACCAATGATGGGAGGTTGAATACAACTAAATCCTCTCCAGAAAGACAAAGGATTGAACATGGCAGGGGAAAAAAAAAAAAAAAAACAGCAAGTATGTTTATGTAGCGCATGTAGTTCTCAACAAGAGTTAAATGTGTTCTACAGTGATGATTTAAAATAGTTTCATCAGATTTTCACCACAGAAGCAGGATTCAAGGGATTGAGAGGCAGTCCAGTTTTAGGATTAGAAAGGAAACGATGAACTCATTTTTACTTTTGTTACTAAATAGTTTGACCTGGTTTGGTTTAAAAATATCTGTATGTGTCTGACAAACTGTCCAAATCCTATATCCACCTGAGACCCAGGAAAGTAAAGGTTTTGGCTTTAATAATTGCCATGATTAGAAACAGCATAATACAGATATAGCTTTATTATTAGTATTATTATTAGTTTTTTTTTTAAATTTTTTTTTTAATGTCCTCTGCAGCATGTGTAAATGATAGGTTAAGGCATAATATTGATAAAATTGCACTTATTTTTCTTAAAAAATGTCAGTTTTTTTCAGGTTATTCACTTTTTTTTTTTTGTGAAATAGTTTGTTTTCATAATTTAATGTATTTTTTGCATGAAAAATAATATAAAGAATTTGAGTTATTTTTATTTATAGGTTATTTTTGTTATTATTTTTTTCTGGGCTGTCCTTTGCAGTGGACATTTTATTTTATTTTATTTATTTATTTATTTTAAGTAAAGCTGTGCCACTCTTGAGGCCCTCATGAGACCCAGCAATGCATTTTTGTCCTCTGAAGGGGACGAGACTTGCACAGTTTTATTTAAAGAAAAAAAAATCACTGTCAGCTGCAAAGTCCAGAAAGCATATTAATAATAGCCTATTGGCTAAATACAGAGAACTCAATTTTTTGCCATCATTTTTTTTTGTGCAAAACAAAACATTTAATTATGAAAATATGAAAAACTATTCTTTCACAATAAAGACATGAATAGCCTGAAAAAAAACTGTCATTTCTTTAGAAAATAAGTACCATTTTAACAGTATAATCCCATAATTTATCATTTATACATACATTAAATCTTCAGTATAGCTGCTTAATGGATTAGCTAAATGAAAGTGAATCTTAATCATTTCCCAAATGATTTATCACTATATCACCAGTTTTATATGCTACAATCACTATTTTGTTAAGTAAGCCCCGCCCTGCAATGGTCACCATCCAATCATATGTTAGCAACATAACAGAATGGTACAATGCTGAAACAGTTTTGAGATTAAACTAAATATATATGTACTTAAATCTAAAAAAAAGGTAGGGGAACCCAAACAATCAAGACGCATTGCTCAGAAATCTAAAAGTTTCTGATTCATTTTCATTTAGCTAATCTATTAAGCAGCTCTTTATTAAGCTCTACGGGAAACTACCTGTATGCCTTTAAGAAAAACATATGATAACTGCCAGCTGCTCCAGGGGAGATGCTAAGCTTTTTGAGCAGAAGCCTGTTGTTTTACTGAACTGCTTATAGCTGTAAAAATGCAGAAACGTAGGCATTAGTTAAAATGCATGCTCACTTAAATTACCACAGAAGGAAAGAAAGACTGTTGATTACATCGACTAAATACAAGGATTTGCTTTGATTTTAGTTATTCTTCTTGCCAGCCAGTGTACGATGAGATAACAGGGGAGACAAGAGGTGGGTTATGAGCCTGTAATGTCACTAGTACTGTATGAGGCATTCACCTCGGTCCGCCGAAGCCACCTGCTGTCTTTTCCTATTCCATTAAACCTTGCGTGGTTCCTTGCCAGTGGATACACTCTTATCTGAGCGATTCACACAAGCAAACAAACACCCACACACCAATGGGTAGGTCAAGCATAAGGTGACCCGGCTAAGCAATAGGATGAAATTACGGTTCTTACACAGCCCTTGGCCCTGTGCCTGGTCAAAGCGATTGTCCCTGACATTGTGTATGTGCACTTACACGTGTGTGTGTGAGGGATTGTCTGTTAGAGGGAGTTGGAGAAAGTGAGAGCAATTCACCTGCATTGAATATCAAGTAAATGAATTATTTTTCCACAGAGGGGAGAAAAAGGAGATGCTGAAATTAATCTGAGGAGCCAGCTGTCTTTGTACTCCGCGCACTTTGCTGATGATGTATTCTCCCGTCTGAAAGAGGATGAGATGAGTAAGTGAAAGCCTCATTCTTAGCGTTATCCACCACATGATGATTTGCAGAGAGGATGCTTGTGTGGAAGGGTAGAAGGTCAAATAACTTCACTTACCTCAGATAACGGATACAACTGAAGAGGTACTGATTGTATTTGGTGCAGATGCTAACTGTCAGTTGATTTTTAATGTCACTGTGATGCTAAGTAGGTCGCTTTAATATTGCACTTAAGACATAATGAGTATATATTAAATCGGTTGTGTCTGGATGATAAAGAAATAAGAACTAATAGAGATATACAAGACTTACAAGGAATATTTTTGCTTATGAATAATTTTTGGTACCTCAAGTTTTCTGACAGATTTTTCATTTTACTCCCTGTCCTTAGATTTAGGGACTTTATTTATTTTTTGCATTATCAACTTTCCTAACCTTAACCCATAAATACCCAAACATCCATTTAACATCCGACCAAACTCATCTACTGATCTAAAATATTGAATATGATCCACTAATCCCATCAATACATGTAAATATTTGATGTCATCCTTTCATGGTCATCAGATATGGACGTTCAGAGGCTCTGTAGTTACCGTGGAAACACTGTCATCTTCTACAGCATTGATTGACCAGTAAAACCCATGAAGTTGGATCAATGACAGTGGATGGAGACACTTGGTTTATGTTCAGTTAATGATATTTTTGCTGATAAGTCACTTTTTCTTCACTTTCCTCTCTTTCTGATATAATTACCCTCAAGTTTAATCTGAGCACTTGTAGACACATATGTAATCAGTAAATAAAATATAGGAAAATGCATAATTTTCACTTAAAAATGCAAAAGGATAATATTATAATGAATGGTGATAAAACACTTAAGAAAAGCTTTTTTGTAGTAACCACAAAATTAGCACTGGGGTTTTATGGGTTAAAGTGGTTGTATGTAGTATTTATATTGCAAACTGTACAAATATTTATTCACTAGTGAAAAAACATGTAGTTTGACAAATTACAGTGAATGGAGACACTGCATTTTGATTTTTATCCAATAACATTTTAATTTACTCTGAGCTTTTATGAACATCTACATGATCGGTAAATTCAACGCAGCAAAATATCAGTTTCACTGAAAAGGCGCAAAATGAAAAAGATAAATTTACAATAAATTGTGATAAATCACTTAAGAAAGGTTAAATATAGAGGAAAAATGTATTTGGGAACTGCTACAAAAGTAGTAGTAGTAGTAGTTTATGTTCAATTAATGATAGATTTTGTAAAAAAAAGTCACTTTTTCCTTTTTTTCTGATTTGATCTTTTAACCTGTGAATTTACTCTGAAGTTTTATGAACATACACACAAAAAAAAAAATCTGTTTTTCCATTGATAGTACAAAATCCAGAGAAAGATGTTATAGTAAATGGTGATAGCTCATTTGGAAAAGACAAAAAAATTATTCGGAAGTCATGACAAAAATGCCTGAGGGTTAAGAGCGACAATAGCAGTAGATGTGACAGTAACACATAGAAATGGCGTTCTTTGTTGTATCCACCTACAGCAAACTTAATAAATAGAAAGTAAGAAAATTCTAAATATTTTCAGAATGTGTTGCCATCATATTCATAATAACATGATTGAACTTCACTCCTATAACATCAGGGCGGTATTCCATGAAGCAGGATTAAGGAGATGTCTTGCATATTCTGATAAATCTGGCTCATTTTAGTAAGTCTTCTGTTCCATCTCTGAGGCTTACATGAATCCCTGCTGTGTTACCATAGAAACTCATGCCTGCGAACAAGTGTTCTCTGCTGTTCCGGACCAGGATACCTATCAAGCTTAGTTATATGTGAGTTAGTCAATGTTAGGTAAAAAAAAAACAAACACCAGTCAGGTGAATTTTCGCACTCAAATCACTCATGTAATAAAAATAAACCCATGAATTATGTTGACTACAGATAATAGTCACATAGCCTTCTTGTCTGAAAGGTCATATTTTAACCCTTTATTTTCTGAGGCAGTATTTCAGTGACATGGGCTGCTTGGAATTTACTCTACTTTCAAGATCTGGCAGTTGTTTTCCTTTATTGTGTGTTTTAAGTGACAAAACAGGGTGGAATAACAGAAAAAACAAAGAGGAATTGAAGTTTGACAGGTTTTTATTCAATGGGGCACTCAGAACGTACATCATTAAGAGATTTAGGGTGTTGAACATGAGTTGTGAACTAGAACATACTGAACAAGTATTTGAATTTTGGTCCAGTAGTTTTTGTTTTGGGGGTCTTTTTTTTTTTTTTTTTTTTTAATGACCCCAGCTGCTGTTTGGCACTTGGTTGAACTCCAAAAAGCAGATGAATGGTAAAAATACAGTAAAAGTAAATAAATAAATAAAGGAAAATCCTGACAATGCTGTAAAATGGGGTAAAAAAAAACAAAACAAAAAACAACCCTAACCATCGGCTTCACTCACTGCTCTGTGTTTTGCCCCCCTGGTGGGGGGTGCACTGAGCATGCTCAGATGTCTATGGAAAGCACAAGTTCTATTCTATCAGCACATTTTGACATTTTTCTTACTGAGCAAACAGTTGAATTTATACAAATATTCAAATAAACCATAGATTCAGAACGCTCAGGGGTTAAAGGGTTAATAAAATCTCAAGGGAAGGTGAGGTTATTAGTGCAGAACATTTCATACAAAGGCAATTCAGCGCTTTATAGAAGATGAAAGAACACAGAATAATAAGTGAAATACACATGAAAGACACAGCAGCATTAACATTGTTCCGAATAATATAATTGAATTCTTCATTGAACTCCATCAGTAGTGTTGGTTCGGAACATCGCTTTAACTTCCCCTTCTCTCTATGAGCGTAAAGTCAGGCTGTACAAGCTGGTCTGGGGTCAGCCTTTATTAGACAAGTCTGGATTTTGGAGTGGAATCACTTGATGCTTAATTGGGAGGTGACACCAGTTCCAGCCGGGCTGTTTCAGGTGAGCACGGCTTTCTTTAGCTACATTGATGGAATACAGTACTCTCACGGTTCACTTACCTTTGCACAGCAACAGCAGGTGGAAATGTCCTTCTAAGGCCTAGTTTTCACTTTTATACTCTGCATCAGGTCTACTGAGTAAAGAAGCTGAATCCCGCCTTCTACTTTTACCCCTTTTTTTATTTATTTATTTTTAACAAAACTATCTATGAATCCACTTCATTGTAAATAATATGAAATGAAATATAAATGAAAAAAAAAAGTTTTCATAAAGTAAATGGAGTAAATTTGTTATTAACCTATAAAGAACCAGTGGTACTATTGTGACAGTTACCAATTCTCTTTCTACCTTTCTGAACTGATTTATCACCAAATTTTTTTTTGTTTTTTTTTTTGAATATCATCCTCTGTATTTAGCATTTTTTTGTTGTAAATCCTGTCTTTTTCTATATTTAATTACTGATCATGATAGATGTTCATGAAAACTAAGTAATTCAAAGTGAATTATATCAAAATAGAGAAAAATGGAGAAAAAGTTACTTTTTCAGCAAATATTTTGCTAACTGAATGTAAAAACAAGTGTCCATCCACTGTTATTGTTCCAACTCCATGGGTTGTACTGGTGAATCAATGTTGTAGAAGATGATGGTGTTTCCACGGTAACTACGGATCCTCTGAACATCCAAATGGGTCATATCTGATGAGCATGAAAAAAATGACAAACTGTATTTTACATGAATTGATAGGATTAGTGGATCAGCAGGTATTAAACAGTTTAGATCTATAGATGGTTTGTGTCACCAGTGGCTGTTTGGGTATTTATGTGTTAAATACATGTATTTATTTATTTGCATGTACTTTTTTTTTAGTTATTCATTATTATGAAATATTTAATTTATTTAGTAAAGGAAATAAACAAGTTTTAAATGTACTTCAGACAATCATACATCATTCTGAGCTGTTTCTGTAACTTCAATCAACTGAAAATATTATGTGATAAATACCATTTACCATCATACCACCATCTACCATTTTATTTTTAAACCCATGACTTGTCGCTCTAGTACTTTTGGCACATATTCCTCGCGAGGTTTTTTTTTAGGGCATGACTGAACTCTAAGATGACAGGTAGATCTAATAAATACTACTCAGTTTTAAGAATATTTAAAGCTATCATCAGCGATAAACATTTTTTAAACTGGCACATCTTTACACATTTCAGCACTTTCTGCAGCGTCCCCAGATTCATGACTTCTGAAAACAAAATCTCATTTTTCATTCCTGAATTCCATTATGAAGCGACAGCATAAAAACTGCCAGCACCAACTTTGCTGCCTGGCAAACTAACTGGCAGGGGGTTTGGTCGGGAGGCATTTTCTGCTCTGTTTCTTCGAAAATACATATTTATGGCTACCTGGAACTTTAGCTTCTCTAAAGTGTCTGGTGTCTGAACCGTGATTGGTGTGAATACAAAGTTTAGTTTTAATTCTTAAAGAAGTTTCTGGAGGATTTTATTACATCTAAACATTTGTGCTCATTTACCTGTGCCTCAGCACAAACCAGGGCTCGTATCATGAAGCAAAAAAAAACCAAAACACTGAGTTCATTTCTGTTTCCTGGTTTAAAAAAAAAACACAGGCGCACTCATCAGCTTGGTTAAGAATAGACTAGATTTGATTTGATTAGGTTTAATTAAATTAGATCAGGTTTAAATAATTAGATTAGGTTGAATTCGATTAGATCAGGTTTTAACTAGATTAGATCAGATTAGGTTAGGTTTAATTAGAATAGGTTTGAATAGATTAGGTTAGATTAGGTTTAATTAGATCAGATTAGATTAGGTTTGAATAGATTAGGTTAGATTAGGGTTAATTAGATTAGATCAGATTAGGTTAGGTTTGAATAGATTGGGTTAGATTAGGGTTAATTAGATTAGATCAGATTAGGTTAGGTTTTATCAGATTAGGTTTGAATAGATTAGGTTAGATTAGGTTTAATTAGATTAGATTAGATTATATTTTATTGATCCCACAATGGGGAAATTCAACGGTCAAAGCAGCAACACAATAAAGTGCAAGAAAGTGTGCATGTAAATTTTAACTAATAATAATAATAATTAATAATAATAAACTATATAGACTATACATATTTACAACAGAGTGGAATTGCAAAAAGTCATACAAGGTTTCTGATTATGTGTGTGTGTGCGTGTGTGAGACCAGTCACAAACAGTGGCATGTAGAGATGCAAGTTTCCCATAAACAAACCCCAATTTTATACGCATATAACCAACTAAAAATACACTAATGTGGGCTAGAAGCTATACAATAAATTCTCTTCTGTATATGTTTAGATTAACCCTTTAGGTACTACAGTTTGGGAGTGACATTGGCGCTTAAAGGGTTAATGTTCAGGTCAAACTCACGTCATTAGGACATGACTACATCTGGCAATAATTACAGTTGTTTATTCTGTTGAATTAATATGTTTGTCTGTGTATTCTAGACTATTTGAGCATTAGTCTTTCAGCTTTGCACTGACATTGTTAAAAAGTCTGCTGGAATGTAAAGAACAAATAGAAAAACAGAATTCAGCCTGTAAGTAGGCTTACTGTCAAATATTACAAAGTCAACAAGTCCAAGGCTTCAGAGCATTAATCAGTGTCTGTTTAAAGATTATACGTTATATTTCTACATAAAGGAAACCCAGGGGGATTAAATGATCTGCATAACTCTTGGCTTTTCTTTCCACAAACCAGTGTTTTTTTGGGATCTTCTAGGAGAACTTCTTGTTCAGTAGGCAGGGCTTTTATGTGTTTGGATCCACAGTCTTGCTCATAACTTACTCTAGAGTAGATTAAGTTTGCAGGATACTTTTCCATGGAGATTCACCCTGGTAAGAAGTAAACCTCCTTCATTGCTCGTCCCACACTAATGCAGATATTTAGCAAAACAGATCATTTTTTCTCTACATTTGGGCCTCGTCCACATGTAAAATTGTGTTTAAGGTCACAAAAATACAGTTTTTTTTTAAATCTTTGTGAACAGGGAAAATAAAGAGTTTAGAAAATGATGGTCTTGAACCCTAATTTATGGGTCGCATAAGTCAGTAAAGGAGTTTCGAGATCAGCAAACTTTTACCTGTGATATCTTGTATATATTCTTTATACAGTCACGGAAAAAAGTATTAAACCATCAAAAGTCATCAGAAACAATGGTTTTGCAATCAGATACTAACTCCTGTGTGTACCATGTGACTAAAACAGACAAAAAAGAAAACATGGAATGCCTAAAAGCACTGTTTTTGTCAGTACAATGACATAGATATTGATGGAAGAACTGAAGTGATTTTGGTTATTATCAAGAAAACATGGAAAATGGATAGATATCAGCTCTGAAATTAAACTACCATGAACTTTTTTTTTTATTATATTTGTCCAAACAAATGTACTTTTAGTTGTATCAGGCATTAAAATTAACAAGAAATTGATGAGAAAAAGGTGGTCTAATAATTTTTTCCCCGACTGAATGTTGTATATATTTCTTGTCTCTATATTACAGAGTTGACCTTTTGTATACTTAAGTATTTCTTTGTAGTTTTGTATATTGTCAATATTTTTCAGTATATATTTGGGTGACAGTCTTTCTTTTTGCACTTTAATCTGTTCTACATGTCAAAATCTACATAATATAAAGAATACACCTTAACAACCCAAACCAATACTTTAGTTCGTAACGTGAATTGTTGCAGACAGACTAAAGCCTCTCCATCTGTGATGTCCAGTGGTATCTGAAGTTGTATCTGTTGTTACGTCAGAAACAATGATGTGTTTCAGCATAAATTGTAACACAAAGGTCATGTGGACAGAATTTTTATAAAACAAAAGTGGTGAAAAATATCAGTATTACTGTGAACATGCCATGTGGAACTCCACACTGAGTTGAACCAGAAATAACATTGCCAGTCCATTCTTAACCTTCCCAGAAGTCGTTGCTAGTATTTTTCCTCCCTCCTACTGAACACCTGAACGCACATCCACCTACAAACCTGCTACCAATGCACTCCTGAGCTCCAGAGAACATACACCTGCTCTCTAGCTTGAATTCAACATAAACAAGCCCCAACTTCGACTTAAGTTCCGACTGTTATTTATTTATATTTTTTACAAATGCCTCCAAGAAGTAATATTGACTTCAACTGTTTGACAGGTTAAATTCCCACAGTGTTCGGTTGCAGCTTTTTTGATGTAGTTCTGTGCAATTTTATTTGCCCTTAGGATGCTTTGTTCAAGCTGAATATAATAATGAGCAAATTCCAAACCTGTTTCTTTGATAATGTTGCACTCTGCATAGTATTTCCTTATATTTTATAGTCATGCTTTTTGAGTCCTTATATACCAATTTTAAGACTGTATAAATATTCAGTGTTGTTAAATTGGTACATTCAGCTCAATTAGCATAGCTTCGTTGTATTAGCATCACGTTGTGTTGAAGTGGGGACGGAAGGTAGTAATGCTGCCTTCGTATGTTATTGGAATTATAGGGAATACTACTTACAAACTCAAATGCCCACTCATGTTGTATTTCCTAGTGGGGAACTGGGAAAAATGTTTCACACGAGTTGCTGAGTTGAAAATAACCTTTGAACTTTTCAACATGGAGCGCAACGAGAGGTTAATTGCAAATCATAAACACTGCTTTTATTAATGTTCTGCTGCTGTTAGCTGATAATTCTGCACATTTATAGTTTACATAATTTGCAAAAAAAAACAAAAAAAAAAAAACATTATACCAAAAAACAAACCAAAGCCATGCATTAAAAGCCATGCATTCCCATTGCTGTGAATGTGAGACTGACTGACTGGTTGTTCGTCTTCATATATCGTTAAGCATAATTGCTTAAGTCATACACAAATGGACAAAAGTATTGGGACACATTGAATTCAGGTGGTTCTTGTCTAACAGTTCTGGGATACAAAACAATAATGACAAATGTCATAATATAGTTTTATATTGGGATGAATATCATTACATTGCTTTGGTTAGTTTGCTTCCAAAGTACTCAGATATGGTTTTTACTTTATTTCTCTCAACATTGATTTCCCCACCCCCACCCCATTACTATAATTTTAAATTTCTAAAATATTTTTCATGGTATGACTAAATAATAATTTTCTATCACAAATAATTTTCTTCACATCTCACTTAGGAAGAAGAATCTCCCATTAAACTTTTAGGAAATACTGATGTTTATAAACTGTATGAACAGACATATTGGGACACATTATGTCTACAGCTGTAAGATGTCCTGTACATGCTGATTTGAGATGTAAATGTCAATATTTATGATATTTATCACAATTTAAAACTATATTATAATATTTTTCATTATTGTTTTGTATTACAGAACCCTGTTAGAATAGAAACACCTGAATTCAAAGTGTCCCACTACTTTTGTCCATTTGTGTATGAGGTAGACATTTATGCTATGTGTCCCTGAGACCCTCTTGAGGATAAAGTTCAGAAGATGAATGAATGGAAAAGCAAAGTGCTGTAGCAGATGAATTAGCATGTACAAAACTGTTTTACCCAAGTAGCAGATCACGACAAATTGTCAGCCACTATTCATTTCACTATGACTAAAAAAATGTTCGAACACAATGCACTGTAATTTTGAATTTCAAGTGGAATGGGTCATTTTACCATTAGCACGTGAAGGCAGCATAAGTGTGGGCACATGCTGGTATGGAGTACCGCCATCACAGTACATTGTACTATTTTGTAGTAATGACCGTCCCTCGTCACAAGTGGACGATTTTTAATCTTGGAGCTCAATTTTTCCTCCGGTAGTTCCACTTGAATGGTGAATTAGAGCAGGAACGTAGTAGTGCCTCTCTATTGGACCTCTTTTCAAGCAATCGTTTTATATGCGTCGCAGACCTGAGTACTTCAAGGGATCAATTTAAGGTGAAACATTTCGACAAAGCGATTTCCTTTTTTAAATCACCTTTTTTTTTTTTTTTTTTAATAAAATAAAGTATTTAACAGTTGAAAGTTTAATTCACCTTTAGCTGCATTTGAGGCTCATTGATGGCTTTTTTTTAAGTCTCCACAAAACTAAATGAAATTGTAGTTTTACTCTACTGTGTGGTTCTCCATCTCTTGTGAATTGCTAAATCCTTTTTAACTACAGTGCCAAGTCTATCCCCACCCTGACCAGACCTGTTAATATGTTTGTATCCTTAATCAGATGGGCTAAGAGGTGCTGCGGGGCAGAACTGGCCGAGTCTGGAGTCAAAAAGTGCAATTAATGTGTACTTTGAGCACCCAAGGGATTGGACTGGCTCAGACCTCTGGTTTGGCAGAGGCACGCTCAAATCATTGCAAACTTTCTCCACCCTGAGCACAGATACCGTATTAAAGCATCTGAAAGTAACATCAGGATTTAAATAACCTTGTGGCTTTTTGTGCATGCTGATGAAAACATTTGTGGTGGAGATTGAGCTGAGAAGAATATTTGAGCTTTCAAGAGGAAAGGACGTTTGGCAAAAGGATAGATTGAAAACAATGATACTTCAACTTTAATAATGAACAATTATTAAAATATGTTATTTATCATAGGGAACGTGAAGTTGGCTCCGTTCCTGAAACCAGTTCCGAGAACCGAAAACCATTACTTCACGGTACCTAACAAAGTAGTTACACTCTCTGTTCATGCAGAAGTGGACCTTACAGGCCCTGTAGACCACATTGGACCTGAGATTGTTGACTCACTGTCCTCACTGGAACTGTTGCTGTCACTGTCTTCTAATGTATTTGAAAATTACCAAAAATAGTCACTTGCCCAATAAAGGGTTAATAATGTACTGAAAACTATAAGAAATTATCATGCATCGGTTACTTGGTACAACTACTGTTGTATTAAATGATTTATTTAGTTGAACACTTAAGTAATATGATAAAGGGAGCGTGAAGTTGGTTCTGTTCTCAAAACCAGTTCCGAAAACCGAAAATGGAACCAGTTTCATTAACGGATCTTGGAACCAGTAACAGTTAAGGATCATGGAACTAGTTTTGTTTACAGAACTCAAAACCAAGCTGTGCTCTGATGTCCAAGCCCTACTTGGAGGTGCTCTAAACTGTGGTGAACTGGGAGACCAAGCCTTGCCTCCATGGACCTCTGATCTAGTTCTAGTATTTAGACTATACTTTTCACTCCTTTTGGAATATGTATTATATGTCTTATGTTTCATGTTAAATGTTCTGTTTGTTTATTTATTGTTTTTCTTTTTTGACGTTCATATTAAAAATAAATACATCAATCAATCAACTGTTATACGGTCATAAACCAACAAAAATCACTCATATTCACTGTTTACATCTTCAAAATGCCTATAAAATCCCTCCAAATCACTGTACAGTTTTATAAAAACCAACATATTTCTTGACCTCACTGAGGCACGGGATTGGCCCCATATTTAATGTTAGCGGAAATGACCAAATATGATCACTTGCATGATAAAGTTAAATATAGGAAATTAATTATTGGAAAATACCTGATTTTCTTTGAAAAAATCTAAAGTACAAAGGATAAGATTAAAATAAATGGTGATAAATAACTTAAGAAAGGTTAGAGAGAACAATTAATTTGGAAATGCCACAAAAGTAGCACTGGATCTTTATGGGTTAAATGATCAAATGCTTTAACATGTAATCTGTAACTTTTTACTTTTCAAACCACACCTTTCCAATGCTGATTAAGCATGAGCAGACCTGTGGGGTGTAGATGGGGGGAAAAAAAAACATCTTTGCACAGCAATAACCCAAATCCATATTCATGCCAGTACCTCCATGTGGCAGTTCACTGCAGTTTCCAGTTTCTATCTAGTTGTGCCAAATCGTATATGAAATGTTCATCTTTTATGTAACTTATGTATATATGTTTTAAACATGGCTATCGGGGCAGTGTCTCCTACATACGCTTGATTCAGAGCCAATCATCCTTTTAAAGGTCTGCGGCTCATTTGCATTGACCTGTTCTGGTGTGAGCGCGCTCAGTGGGGAGTCGGGAGGAAGCACAGATGAGCCAAAGGAGGCTGTTATTGGAATAGTTGCATGAAATTAGTCAGGTGTTGGCACCACATGGGGCATATCAATAGCAGTACCCCCTCTGTCACCACAACCCCAACCTCCCTCCCTCCCTTGCTCTCCACTAATGTGAAAGAAACAAATGCCTCACTGGTGTCTCATCATTCCACCCAGATGATGTTTGTCGAAAGCCTAATGACTGTCAGTAGGCGCATGCGCAATTGTGTGTGTCTGTGTCAAATTCAACTTGTCTAAATTTAGTTTGCTTCTTTTTAAAACCTTTTTATATGTGGCGCCAGACACCAGCACAGGCTCTTTTTTTTTTCCTCATGTCCTTTCAAGAATGTTTCAAGCTATTCGATGCATTTAAAGGAAGAAAGAACATAGTATATACGGGAATGTGCATTACGGCTTTTATCTCGCTATAGTTGCATCCATTTGTGTTTCATGGAAATCGCTTTTCCTCGTGTTCATTCACATATGGGTGGGTTCGATCGTCAACCCCTTCATGCTCATAAACACAGAATATTATTGACCTATAACTAATCAGTGTCGGTTATATTTTTATACGACCCATTTCTGTTGCCTGCTCTGCTGTTTTGTTCGTTGACTGACAGATTTCTTATTCCGAGAAATTTCCACATTGATAAAAACAAGTTCAGACGCTTTTTCCAAAGACTAGAACAACAAACGCCTCACTTCGTTTGACTGAAGCTGCTTAAGAATTGGAAGTTAAGGCAAGACGTTACCATGTAAAGTCTGGTTGTGTATATTTGGCTTCTTTTGGAAACAAACATGGAAGAAGTGCAGCATTCATTTTCTGTTTGCCGGAGGTTGAGACAGATGTGTGACCTTGGCGTACGATTTGTTTTGAAAGGCATTGACATTATTTCATTAAGTACATCCTGTCAGAAAGCATTATCTGTTTTGGCAGGCATTAAGACAGCAAATATTTCATTTTAAAGACGTGCAAGTACAGTATTTTTGTAGTGCTGTTTCACTTTTCATAAATGAATGCAAAGTCAAGCTTTTTTTTTTCTTCCCAGAAACAAAAATAGAGGGAAAAGGTTTTTTTTTTTTTTTTTTGTACAAAGACGGTGGGGGGGGTGGGGAGGGTTGTTGACAACAG
>JAPQRP010000014.1:12375119-12396460 GCA_037367295.1 Apogon hyalosoma
TATATATGTATTTTTTTTTTTTTAATGTAGCTACCTTGGGACAATGTCTACAAACTGTATTAACAGTTTTGAGAAATTTAGATTTTTGAAATATTAAAAATGTGCCTTTACAAATTAAAGGCCATATTTCTATGGCTTATAACATCAACATGGTTAGAGATATCAATAAAAGTTACTATTGAGCACAGATAGGAAGTCATGTATAGACTTTTGTTTTATTTGCTGAGTTCTTCTCCAGTGAAAGTACCGCCCACTTCTACTGGAAGATTGATCTCCTGCATCAAGACCACAGGACTCTAACATAGAGGCAGAACCTGAACACCTCACAAATTCAGCTTGTTATTGATTCTTGATAGAATATGTTAGTGAGATTCAGGACCACTGTTTTTTTTTTTTTTCATATTCACATAGCAGTCAACAGTGATGAGCAACACTTTATCCAATGAAATGTATTTGTTTTTTTTATTATTATTATTTTGTTACTGTTTTTTGGCCACTTCAGAGCTGCTAACCATCATTAAACCAGGAGACCAAAGCTCAAGGCTTTACCAAACCATGGCTTGGGCTAGGTGTAAACTAGCTAAAGTTGGATTTGTGTTCATCTTTAGAGGAAGCTCAGGATGAGAGAGAGAGAGAGAGAAAACAGAGCAAAATACAGTTCATTAGCAGCACTGGTAATGAAGCTAATGATGTGACTGAACCGTGATGGTGGAAATGTGTAAATCTTAAATGACTGTAATAGGGATTTCATCACCTCAGTTTTCATGACAGCAAAACACTGTTTAGTGAATCTGGAGTGATTAAAATGTAACATGGAAGTGCAACACCTAGCATAAAGGACTTTGCTGCGGTCATGATCGTGACCTGTGCTGGACTAAAGAGATCTTGACTCCTCTTATTGGCTCTATCTGTCTTGTCTGCAGGCCTCACACACTAGTGTGTAGTGTCCTGTGTTTGTCCTCCACTCTCCCTCTGTGTGCTTGTAATTACCTCTCCACCATGATCCCTTAATACCTCCAAGTGGGCAAAGACAGCTCTAGGGTGTCTGGGAGTGTGTGCATGCGCATACATGTGCATGTGCTCGCCTTTTCCCATGTGAGTTGAGTTGTGTATTTGTGTGTGTATATATGCTTAAATCTGAGTCCCAGAGTCCTTTGGGGCCTTTTGCGTGCTGGATAAATAATGATGAATTACAGATTGATTACCCAGGAGTGAAAGCTCTGATATTAAACTTATTGTAGAAGGCTACAACCTGTAAACTGTGTGTGTGTGTGTGTGTGTGTGTGTTTGCATGCAGGAAAAAGCCCTTAGCTTCAGGTTTGCACATAATTAAGGGAGTGATATTTCTGGGTCATAAACATAAGGATTGGCAGCAGGGTTTTTAAATATATATTGATTGGATATAGTTTGTGTGCTCAGGGTGAGGATGCAGGTTTACGGAGCATCCATATTTTACCTGAATACCTCACTCAGGCACTTTGAGTGGGTGGTCAAATTTATGCACCTTTTACAGCCAATACAGAGTAATAACCTGTGTCGACCTGCATTTTGCAAAATGAGAAATGTGTTGTTTTTTTATGTTCCGACACGTTAGTGGATGGAACAGTTTAGCTCTAGAGTTTTTAAAGGTACACGGTGATATGTGTAACCCTTTCACCCCTGACGTGTCTGTGGTGAGTGTTCTGAATGCATGATTTATTTTAAATATTCCTAAAAAATCAACCATTTGCTCGATAGGAAAAAAGTTCAAAATATCCTGAGAGAATAGACCTTGTTCTTTCCATTGACATCTGAGCATGCTCAGTGCACGACCCAACACAGAGCAGCGAGACCGACTTGCTATAAAAATAGACTATTTGTTTTTTGTATTTATTTTTTATTTTTTTACACAATTTTCCTTGTCATTTTGTTTTTACTGTTTGCAATGTCGTAATGATTTTCCTTTTTTTTTTTTTTTCTTCATACTGTATTTTTACCATATTTTGATCATGTAACTGCTTTTTGGAGCTGAACCAGGTGCCAAAAATTCTGATTTAGAAAAAAAGAGCCCCGAAACAAAACTGTTGGACCAAAATTCAAATACTTGCTGTTCAGTGTGTTCCAGTTCACAGTTCATGTTCAACATCCTAAATATCTTACTGATATGCATTCTGAGTGCCTTATTTCGCAAAAACCTGTAAAACTTCAATTCTTCTCTTTGTCTTTTTCTGTTATTCCACCCTGTTTTGACCCTAAAACACACAGTAAAAGTGTGAAGAAAAAGAACACAAGCACATACTCACAGCAGCTTTTATGACGCTGAAACAGATGCAAACTCCAGGCAGCACATTTCATTGAAATAATGTCTCAGGGGTTAAAGGGTTAAGGAGAAGCTGATTTGTGAGAGATTTTCTGCCTAACTTTACACATGCAGCGAGTGGTCATTACTTTATTGATTGTTTGATTTCCCAGTAGGACTACACAACATGCAAACTATACTAATATTTTATAATGGTCCTAGGTGTGAATGCGAACTATAGAGATGTGTCCCTGCAAATATTTTGGAAGGACATCATTTCAGGAACTCATATGCCATCTGAAAGCTGTAATTGTTGTACAATCTATGGGTCAGTATGACAATAAGGTGCCTTTGGTTTCCCCCAGTAGAATCGAACCATGATTGACACACTGCAAAATAATGAAATTCTGGGGTTTTACTATGAATAGGCAAACACTTAAACATATATCAGTACAATTTGAAACTTCTTTATTATTTTGTACAATTTTCTTTGAGGGAATGTATATGATTCTAACTTAAGTGAATTTGATAAATGTTTAAATAAAAAAACAAAAACACTTAGCTGTCATTATCAGCAAGTTTTTCAATAAAACAAGTCATTTTGAAAAGTTTATATTTTATGTATGTTTTATTCATTTATTTAGTATTTAGATTTACATTATTAAAAAAATGTCATTCTTTTGTGTTTGTACTCGGATGTGGTCAAGCTTAGCATGTCCACCCTGTCACCACAAAACATCGTTTGATAAACAAATTTTCAGAAATTCTAAATATATTTGTTGGGCATTACACAGTCCTCTTTAAAGATGACCTACTTTGGCAACTCAAGGTCCAAAATGTGGTCATTAAATGCTAACTTTAGCCAAAACTGATCACCATGTCACTTGTCGGTGACAGGGTGGACATATTCGTTTCATATTTTGTGGTCTGCTTGTACTTTGTCTGCTAGGAAAACATGTATTAAAAATGTGGAGCTTGACCAACATGCATTTCTAACAGCCTACAGTCAACTTAACACATTGAACATAAAGTTAAGTGGAAAATCTCAAGTTTTTTTTGGACATTTTGAGGTCTGAAAGGCACCTTATAGTGATATTGACTATAATAGATGATGCAAAGCCTGTATGTACAGACAGACCACTCATTGAAGTGAAGTTACAGTAATGTATACATTATTCACAGCAGCACATGCGACTTAAGTTTCTTGTCAACACCATCACCTGGAGAATACATCATGTGTAAAAAAAAAAACAAAAAAACGCAATAACTCACAAGCTACATTGTTTTAGGATGCTTGAAATATCATCTGATGTTATTTGTGACTTCTCAGTCAGGTTACCACTTAATTCCACAGTTTTGCTTCAGAATAAAAATTGCAGGGAGAGAAAATTTCAGTCTACAGTTCTCTTAAAATGTCACTATTATTACATTGTCTGCAGGAATCACAGTGGCTGGTTAGAGAAATAGGACATGCTGATAAGGAACAGATTGAGTATGTTCAGGGTTGTAGATGGAGCTCAATGATGGGAGATGTTTAAAAGTCAGCATTGAGACATAGTCCCATTTTACCCCTTGGACCACCCCCCTTACTTTTACGCCTCCATTTTGTGCATTCACTTGAAGGGGTAGGGGTATCCCGATTCTTGATGAGATGGAGGGGAAGGGCTAAGGGGGAGGGCTGTTCAGCCCTTGAAATGGAGATTTTTCAGAACCACACTACAAACGGAGGGGCATGAGAAATCTCACATAATTTTGTTCAAATCATCAGCAAGATGGAGGTAAACAACAAAAAAGTGCAGCAGTGTGACGAAAGAAACACACTAATTTACATATTTTCTTTGTAAACAACTTAATCGATCGACCATTTAATGTCATTTCAGTGTGTTACAGACCGCATTTCTGCAGCCGCAGAAAGGTGACAGCTGCTGACGGTGTTGTGAATTCTTTCGAAAACAAAGTTGTTGCATCCGTTTATAGCGGCATCGATGACTGCTGATGATGTAACAAGTCTCAGAGGGTTGTCTCATTTCATCGGGGAATATTTCAACCCCTACCCATTGCAGCTCTGTTATAAGGGGTAGTGTCAAGTGCAAGGGCCAAGGATTAGGGGTAAGGAGGAGGGCTAAGGGGTGGATTGGGGTTAGGTCTAAATTTAAGTTGGCCAATTCAACAGTTTTATCCATGAAAATACCTCAAGCATAAAACAAACTATCCACACATTCAGACTTCATGCATCAGTATATTCAGATTACATTAACTCTTGCTTGTGTAACCTGCTGTTATACTTATTGTATTTGTTCAAAGATAATATAAATTATCTGAAAAATGCTTCATATTAGGTAAACCAATTGCAGTGACACATCTTACTTGTATTTTCCTATAACTGTAGCAAAATCCTTCTGTGCCTGGTTATATGTTATATATTGGTCGATGAAGTTTTACAAGTGAGATAAACAACTTTTCTTTTTACATCGGCACTCTCATCTTTATCACAATGCAGTCGTAATTCTGCTGCTTGTTCTGCTTATATTTTAGCACAGTCATTAATATCACTTTGACTTTTTTCCCTTGTGGTGTTTGGGAAAGGAAAAAAAAAAAAAAAAAGAGGATATAGACTAACTTTGAGAGTTTTGTTGCCAATACTGACATTTTTTGGGTTTTCTTTACAACATTTTAGGATGCTGAAACACAGAGATGCGTCTGAAATACCAAGTTGCATTCTTGCGCGCCACACCATTTTGCGTTTTCCTCATCTCAGCTCAGCAGCATCATTTTCCTTCGGTTGTGTGACTGCGTTGGTACTGTGTAGATTGCAAAAGTTTACTTTAAGGTTTAAAAAATTTGAAATCCTACTTCCTTATCTGCTTTTCCAGGATCTCTGTCTGGTTTTCTGGGTCTGGAACATAACTCCAGCGAAGGGGGAGGAGGGGAATGGTATTGACAATTAAATCACTTTTAACATTGTATTGGACAAGTGACTATTTTGAGTAATTTCCGCAAATGTTAAATATGGGGCCAATCCCATGCCTCAGTGAGGTCGAGAAGCATGTTGGTTTTCATAACATTATACAGTGATTCAGAGAGATTTTATTGGAATTTTGAAGCTCTACATAGTGAATATGAGTGATTTTTGTCCGTTTATGACCTTATAACAGTTGTTTTATTGCCTGTGTTTACTTTTTAGCAAGTGCTGCTTGGATGTTTGATGGGAAGAGGAGGGATACTGTTGTCATGCCAACCAACAAGGAGGTCCAATAACACATTAAAGTTGAAATTTTTAGTTTTAGCATATTTCAATGAGTGACTTATAAAAGGTAACATAAGTTATTGTGGTGCATTTTTAAACTGTTAATACAAATCTGGATGATTTATTTTTTTTAAAGTTTAAGAGGGCAAGCTGGATGTTATTTGGCTGCTTTTTATTTCAGCATTCCTAAGAAGCTCACTAATTATGTTTACACCTCAAAATTTATTCCCCCAGTGCATACTCTCAGAAAGGCAGGTAGAAATAAGAAAGGGTTTGGGGGACCCTTAGGTTCAGTGTGAAGACCTTAGACAACTGGCAGATCAGAGTTACCCTGCCTGGGTTTGGTCATCTGATTAAAATATCTCCTAGACACCATCCTCTGGAGATATTCTGGCAGAAGACCCCTGGGCAGACATAGCACTGGAGGGATTACATATCCTATCTGGCCTCGGAATGCCTCGGGATCCCCCAGGAGGAGCTGGAGCTTGTTGCTGGGGAGGACAACTTTGCCTACCCTGCTGCCACTGCTGATAAAGAAGGATGGATCAAATCACACCGCAAGCTACTGCTTTTGAACTTTGTCCCAGAGCGTTTTTTGAATGCAATGATCTCTTGTTAGATTAGACCGGACCTTTTTTTTTTAATGTGACATCTCTAAACAATCACTTTAATGTTCACTGTTAAGCAGTCGGTTGTTTTGGTGTTTTATGTCTCACTCACTTTTCTTTAGGGGCTGACATATTAACCCTTAGATGCATAAGTGGGTCAAAAACAACCCACAATGAGTCTTGAAATATCTTTGTAATAAAGTTATTTCATATTCCAGGTATTCCTCATAAAACGTGTTTTGACATCATGCCATACAGCCCATAAAGACCCAAACATCCATCACCAACCAAAACCATCTACTGATATAAGCTGTTTAATACCTGTTGATCCACAAATCCTATCAATACATGTAAATAATTGGTGTAAAATATAATTTGTCATCTTTTCATGGTCATTAGATATGACCCATTTGGACGTTTCAGAGGCTCCATAGTTACCATGGAAACAGTCATCTTCTACAACATTGATTCACCAGTAAAACCCATGGAGTTGGACCACTGACAATAGATGGAGACACTTGATTTATGTTCAGTTAATGATATATTTGACTGAAAAAGTCACTTTTTCCTCAGTTTTCTCTGCTTTTGATATAACCCTCAACTTACCTGAATTATACTGATAAAATGCAAAATACAGTGGATAATATTATAAATAAATGACAATAAATAACTTAGAAAGGTTAGATATAGAGAAAATTTCATTTGGGAACTGACATAAAAGTAGCGCTGGGTCTTAATGGGTTCAATTTTTAATTTAACTTTTATGAAATTATACTTTTTGTATTACTACCCAAAGCTTCCATAGGTGGGTCAAAATGACCTGCTTTCATTTTCAATAGAAGTTCATCTGAAATTTTGATTCATTCTACATTCATTCATTCTACAGCAAAACCAAAGGACTCACTCGCTCACAAAATGGATATTGACACTGTTCTAGTAGTACTAAATATATATGTATTTTTTTTTTCTAAATACTTAATTAAAAAAAAAAAAGCTAAATAAATAAAACATGAAATAATTTCTTGTGGACCAAAATATAATACAAATTATTATTTTTAACATAACAAAACAATAAAAGTGGCATAAAAACACATTGATTTTAACACAGGTCGTTTTTGACCCACTTATGGAAGAGTGTAGGGTCCAGACACTCATACATCTAAGGGTTAATGCACAGACTGAAACCTTTTAAATCACTCGGGCAGGGAAATTTCTGTATTTTTCATGGTTTGAAAAAACAGCGATCGATAAAAAGCACCTCTTTGAGCTTTGGTTTCATCTATTCGATCCCTCTCTTTGTCTTAGTCTTCTATCATTTTATGGCCATGCAGTCGGTCTCAATCAGCATGAATGCGTCTCAAGTATGCACCCCATGTTTGTTGTTATTCAGTTCTTGTTTGTGTCTGGTTGGATGTATCTGCTGGTAGTCATCAAGGACTCTATTATCGCACAACATGAGAACGTGGGAAACATGTTCACACCATGGGGGGCGTTGTTGTGAAATGACCTGGTCTTCTCAGGGATCTAATATGATCACACAGAGCAATTATCTGACCCCATGGTTCCCCATAGCCTGTTTACATAGCGTACATTCAGCACAAGGCTATGAAACAAATGGTGGAAATCACTGCTTTCCCTGTAGCGTGTATTAGTTCAGCCTGTGATGTAGGTTGAATGGCTTTGGCTGTGATGTAGGTTGAATGGCTTTGGCTTTCTAAATATACATACACTGATTAAAAAAAGAGTCAATAGTTGAAATTTCCAACTTCATCGTTTTGTCCTCTTCACTCCAGGATACCCACATCCAATCAATATATCTTGCATACAAGTTTTATTTTTTATTTTTGAATATGGTAGCTATGTAAACATTTGTCAATAACACTATAAATCACAGTTATTTTTGACATTAAAAGTTGGTCTATTTACCGCAGCAGCCACCCCGATAGGTGATTTTCCACCCCTGTGCGTGCACTGTGGCTCAAACCATCTTGCCAACAGTTTATCCATGCTCTGCATATGCTCCATTTTTCTGTCTGTTCCTTTTGCCAAATCAAACACTGCTGTTTTTGTGTCGAATGCACCTATAAATACGGCACTCTGTGGCCTTGCTGAAACCGGCGCTGCCTCATGTCACTTTGAGAAGTCACATGAGATTATAGTTATTGTCGGACCTCTTTTAATGAAAACCCCTGCTAGTCAGTGTACACATTGAGTTATGTGCATTTGTAATATTGATGAGCCAACATTGAAACTGAAAATGCCTGTTTTACGTGGCCTTTTTCTTAATTCTGTCCACTTCTTGTGCACTGTTCACTGCAAGTGTCTGTGTCTGCACTGGAGTGTGGGTTAAGCACACAGTGAGACATTTACATTTATGTACTTTGCGCTCAATAAGGCAAAAAGTCAATTTCCTCCAATAAATGCTGTTATTCACTGAAGCCAGCCATTTCATTCTTTATAGGACAGTGGGCAGTCCAGCCTCCCTCAAGCATTTTCTCTTGATTGAAATGGTACAAATGACACTTGGGAAACAGAAATGGGGGAGATATAAAACAGAAACAGGAGGCAATATCTTCCACAACGGAATGATGTACAAGCTTGTATGTTCACTACCCTTGGGCATGGGCTGATGAAACACGTAGGACCCATGAGAACCTAACTAACTCCCTGGGACTTGAGATGATCTACATCTCCGTGATGTTTTCTGTGATTATTTTTAACTTTGCAAAGATTGATAACTGCTATTTAAAAAAAAAAAAAAAAAGATTCCAACATCTTTAGGTTTTGTCTGTTCAACTGAAAATGAAATTAATTTTAGATGAAGTTTTTATTTTGCGTATCAAATCTAGAAAATAGATCGTTCAGAAGTAAAGTACAAAACAACCTGAGCTGGAAACACTGTTGAAGCGTACCTGTACTGGTCATACTTATGACAGTAATTGTGCTTTGGGCATTACTTATAAGCAAGAGAGGTGCAAATTCATTAAAAAAACAAAATCAAATGTACCATACTGGACCATTTTATTACCAGCCGAAAGTGATGTACCATCATTGATTCCAGGTGATCCATTGTAAGTAAACAAGCAGCAGTCAGTGAGCAAGATTGAGTGGAAAGCACATTTATGCACTTATTGTTTGTGCGGCTGTAAGCTTTGCATTCCGCCATTGTCCTAGAGATGCAACCCAGCACTGGCCAGTAATATTAGACTTGATTTTAGACTGGTGTCAGTTACACGGGGTCAGTCACCAGTCCATCACAGCCCAACTAATTGGAGAAATCAACAACTCTGTGTAACTACCAGTGCTGGAACAGCCCATGAAGGACACAACGTGTCGCTGACCATGAATGACAGTGTTCCCTCAGAGTCTTAAAAAGCCTTGAATTTACAAATACACATTTAATATGTAGGCTTGTGAAATATGAGGACACCACACCAAGCCAAAAAAAAAAGTTATTTTATTCTTGGCTGCGCTCAATGATTGATAGGACAAGAACAGTGTTAATTATTGGGGTTTAATAATAATAATTTAGGGTGAAATCTGTAGCTCACTCAATCTGTAAAATTTCAACAGTAGCTGTTCACAGGCTTAGAAAAATCACAGAAATCTCCTTTCTGTTTCCATACAAAATGGCATGACTTTTAGAGTGCAAAAATAACAAAGATGCACAGCAACAGAGTGCATAGAAAACTGTGTGGGCTCCTATGGCAAAAAGAAACACATAATACACATTACAACACACTGCTGAAGAAACATCAAGAATGCTAAACATGTATTACAATCTAGTAACAATACATTTAACAGCAAAACCATGTACTTACAAACTCACTGTGCAAACTTGCAATGGATGACTTGACTCTCCAGTTGTAAGCTACACAAGTGACTATGTGATTAAAATCGGAGTCTATATGTACAATAGCCAAATAAACAAAACCTTATTTACCTGAAATACAGATGATTGTCTCATTCTAAACCCAGTCCCACACTGTTCATAACATGAGCACGATACGGAACATGAGGCACCACCAGCAAAAAGTGAATCTGTAAACAACCAAGACTTTACATCAACAATTTGCTCTGTCCGACGAATCAAGCATCCAGCACATCTTACAGGGTAAAATATTTAAGAGATATCATGAACATAAGGGGTTATTTATAATATATTTACCCAAATGTTTGGATGTCTTGTGCTTCAGAGGAGTCAACTCAAGCGGCCATGACAGTTAATGTGCATGTCTACTTCCTGCAATCCACTTTAGCATAAATGTAGGTATAGTTTGCCCCCTTGTGGTCAGGGGTATAACATAGCTTTTCCCCTGGGCTACAAATACCTTAAAGTCTTTAAAATGTATTATAATTAATATGGTAGGTCTTAAGTTATGTTGTCATAAACTTGTTTGCTGTGTTGTGGTTGAATGTCCAGGCTGCAAAGAAAGTAACATTAGTCTACTCAGTTCCAACCTGACAATTTATATTGAAATTTGGAAGTAATTCTCACAAGCTTTGCAGAACTGATCACAGAACATTCAGCCCGAAACACATGCAGCCGAAAGCTGATTTTGGGAACTTAAAGGGATGGCTCCCAAGTGAAAAGCAAGCATGAGGAAGTGCAAATGTAATCGTGCCTGGTTGGAGAAGCGATAATTCTTGACCTGGTTGACACAAGTGGAGGGGAACGTGTTTGAAGTTCACGGCACCTTGTGCAAGAAATCAGTTAATCTCAGAACGATGGGTATCATGGCATTAGAGCAAATAAATTAATTTTCCTAAATTATAGGAGTCACAAATTTTTGCCAGTTTCACTGTGAAATGGACATTAAATTCAGTTCTAAGTAGTCTTAAAAAGGTCTGAAAAAGTCTTAAATTTAACTTAAGCGACTTGTGCATACTTGACAATGGGCTATAATGTAAGTTATCTGACAGAACTACTAGCATTATACATGATCTTTTGAAATATCTAGCAATGAAAATTCACTACAGGTACCCTTTAATTATCATATTATGCAGGTACAGTGATACTTACAACAGCTTACATGGATAAAAAAAAAAAAAATCCAGGAGTATATCACTCCTATACAAATACTGATAAAATAATTTGCTCAGTGTAAGCGTAGTTGGCTCACATTGTTCATTTACAGAGGCTGGATTTCACTGTGTTTTCTCTCAATGGAAAAAGATCAGAAAACAAAAGCAAGGAAAGCACCTGTATAGTAACCACCTGCATGAAGTGGACTCATTGATAATGGCCAGTAACATACTGCCCCCAGAGCGTAGGTAGGTCTGGTTAAGGGAAAACACCAAATAATTTCGTGGGCTAGTTTGAACAATGTAAAAAACAGAAATGCGGTGCCTGAGGCAACAGTCAGGCTTATGCTGCATTCAGATCATGTTGTTTGTAAGTATCAGCAAATGAGTGGGAAGTACTGTACCTATTCAGAGTGAGTTTTCAGTTTTCAGTTTTCTAATATGGGTGAACATAACAAGCCCCAAAATATCTTCAAAACACACCAGTAACAACAGTTTGAGGCCAATAAACCACATTATTACCAATAAAACTAGACTTACAGATGTGTGAGTCATTTCATGGTCATTGTTCTCAAAAAATGTGACACTATAAGTACATTATTATTATTATTGTTATTAACCTTTATTTAACCAGGAAAAACAAAACAAAAAAAAACTTGTTGAGATTAAGTGCCCTGGCCAAAACAGCAGCAGCAGAAGTTAAAAACGTGTACATAAAACACAATAATATGGTTCTAAAACCATACATAAAATGCTAAACTGGAAAAAAAATATACATTCAAAACACCATCAATAATTTAAAAGGCACTAACAACAATACAACAATGTTCCTTAAAAGTGTCTCAAAGCAGAACCTGATTCAATCAGTAAGAAAACAAATGTACTCAGATTTATCCTTTTTCCCATTCATTAAAACTTGACTTTGAATGGATGTAAAGAGACCATAAACACCGATCAGCTTTAACATAATAATCAGTGGTAGTGATGTTCGATACCATGGATTTCCTTTCCGATCCGATACTGAACAAAATTCAGGCAGGTTTCGGCGATGCCGATACTTTGAGCAAATGCAGTTAATGTCGGGGGGGGGGGGGTATTTCAAGTCATAACTTCAAAACAAATACAAGACATGAGAGCAATTATTTAATTATTAAGAACTATTATAAAAATGAAAACTTCCAGATTAATTCATGTTACATGAAACATGGAAATACTGAACATGTAACACTTCAACAAAACCACCCAACATTGACACTTTCCCTCATTCACAAGTTTTTGTTGAGGAACAATAACATATTTACTGTTTTACATATTTTCCTATGTTTAATGTACTTATTATGTAGATGATCATTAAAGCTCAGATTAAAATTATTATTCATTATTATTAATTATTATTATTATTCCCAAAACAGAGACAAATGAAGAAACATAAACCCAGTGTCTCAATCCACTGTCACTGATCAAACTCAATGGCTTTTACTGATGAATCCATGTTGTAGACGATGATGACGTTTCCACGGTAACCACGGAGCCTCTGAATGTCTAAATGGGTTATATTTGTTGACCGTGAAAAGATGAAAAACTGTATTTTACACCAATTATTTACATGTATTGATAGAATTAGTGGATCAACAGGAGTTTAACATTTTATATCAGTGAATGATTTTGGTAACCGGTGGATGTTTGGGTCTTTTTGGGTTAAGAGTAACCTCGATTTGAGTTTGATGAAAGTAAACAGCCCCTGAAAAGTTGAGAAGGAAGTAGAAAAAAGGCTGGAAAAGTAAGTGGTACTAAAAAGACACAGCTGAGATCAACAGGTGAACAGGCCAGTAATGTTACTGAGTATAAATAGAGCATATTTGAGAAACTAAATCTCTCAGATGTGAAGATTTTTAAAGGTTCACCAATCTGCAAAAAAAAAAACTATCTGTAAATTGTGGAATATTTTCAGAATAATACTCTCCAGTGTATAATTATGAAGAATATCTCATCACAGTACATCATGTAATTAAGATAATTCGAGCATCTAGAGAAATGCCTGTGTACAAGGGACGAGGCTGAACATCAATATGCCCGTGATGTTAAGGCCCTGAGGATGATTTGCATGATTCTGTAATGGAAATCACTGCATGGGCTCAGGAACACTTCCCAGAATCAACGTCTGTGAACATAATGCACTGTGACATCCACAAGTGCAAGTTAAAACTCAATCAGCGTTATGTGAACATGATTCAGGAATGCCGCTATCTCTAGTACAAAGGTCATTTGAAATGGACTGAAGCAAAGTGGAAAAATGTGATCAGAACAATCCAAATTTGAAGTTCTTTTTTTGTGGAAAAATATACACTGCATCCTCTGGACTAAAGGAAGACTGATTTTATGGGGGTGCATTAGTGCCTGCACATCAGTGCTGAAAAAGTTAACACAACATCTTAACTTCTTGGGAATTGGAGTTGTAAAGTTACGATCATATTAGAGTAAAGTGTAGAGGAGCTGACTTTGATGAACCACTATTAGAGTTCTGCACTGGCTAAAACCTGGCCTGTAAAATAATAGCATAATAGCTTATAAATAATGACAACTCCAGATTTTTTTTAGTGCAAAAAAAGAACATTAATTTATGAAAATATTTACATTTACAAACTATCCAATCCAAAAAGGGGGTGAAAAACCTGAAAGACCTGAAATTTCTTAGGAAAAAGAAGTGCAATTTCAACAATATTATAATCATAACAATATTATCTGATCCGCAAAGGCATAAAACTTTTAGGAAAAGGGAGAATATTGTTAAAATTGCACTTAATTTTCTTTAAACATTTCAGGTTCACATTTTATTGTTAAAGGATAGATATTTCCAAAATTTCATATAATTTTCTTTGCACTAAAGCAGAGAAAAAAATTGGAGTTGACATTATTTATAGGCATAATGTAATAATACGCTTTTCACTTTAAACCAAGATGAAAATTTGGAGTCATAATTTATAAATAGGGATGCACAATAACTATCGGCACTGATAAATATCAGTCCGATATTGAAAACAATTATGTCATTCAGATAATTTCAAAAAGTAGAGTCTGATTTCAACCAGCTCTATATGTAAAGTGTCATGAGATAACTTTTTTTATGATTTGGTGCTGTTTAAGTAAATTTGATTGATTAAAGTTTTCAACGATAAATAGAGTCCATAATAATAAATCTAAATTGCTTAGATTTCCTGCATTTCACCAGTACACAGTGCACGTTGTTGCCTTGCCAACTTCCATTAAAAACCAAGAAAAAGAATAGGTCTGGATCAGTCCATTATTTATAAGTCAAAGGGTTTTCAGTTACTCTCTGCTACAGCTGCAAGACCGAGGAAGAGGAAGTGGTTGTGGTTGCTGTTTTTATGTCAGGCAGCAGCAGAAGAGGGACATTCTAAAACGCTTAACGTTAAAAAAAAAAAAAAAAAAAGCTAAATGTAGCTTAACCCATAACAGTGATCAATCACCAAAGTTTGTGTGGACATCTCTAGTCACACTTAGTTTCACCTCTGCAAAAATCACAATGACAGCCCCAGTTTTATGGATGTTGTCCATGTTAAGCCTTTTCCTCTCCACATTAGAGAGAGAGAGAAACCTAAACATAGCTTAGTGTCTGAAAACAGCGGTCGATCATCACCAAATTATGTATGTGTACATAAATAGTAAGGACCTGAAAACCCCCGGTCATAGGCTTTTGGTTCTGTAGAAGCCTTTATTTTACTATTAACTGAGTTTTACCACTGACTGGAAATAATAATAAGAGAATTTGAAGAATGGGAACTATTGTTGTTTATTATCTGTATCAGTTACAAGAAGCAGGAAGTCATCTGTATCGGTTGTGAAAACCAATTATCGTACATCCCTATTTATAGATTATTATGCTATGATTTTACTTGAGATCATATACACCTGAACTCAAACAAATTCAACACATTTGACTGTTAATATCTTCTGTGTAATTTTTGCACTTTGGAAATTCAGTGGACACTTTGGCAGGCCGGTTTTGGCCTGCGGGCCACGCTTTTGACATCCCTGATTTATGTCATTGATTGTTGACTATTGGCTCAGTTGGATAATGTAAGACAGTAGGCACAGGCCCTCTTTAATGATTCTATCCTTGCTGTTGCATCTTACATACAGGGGTAACAACCTGGTGCAGGGAATGGAAATTTCTTATTAAAGTGTAAGTGGAAATGATCGCACCTGAATGTGACTGAGGCGTAAGCGGCGCTGTCTCGGGTTTAGCTTGTGTGGGTGAGCTCCACTGAGCCGTGCAGTGATTGATTCTGTGGACAGATACTGCCACTGTAACAGACAGCAGGTGAATTGTAAGGACAGTGTGGATGGCCTCCTGCTGGTCTGTCAGGCCAGACTAAAGGCAGGTGAGAGATTTTCATGGTTGACACAGCGGCGGCCTGCTAGCGTTAGTAGCTTGCTAACTCATTGTGCAGACTGAGTGTGAGTTGACCACTGAGAGCTCCTGTTTGGCTTCCTTAGTGATGGTTGAACTTTGTTATTTTTAGCCTGCCACACTTGCCTGGTGTCAGCTTATTAAAAGAGCTGTCTAGAAGGTGGGAAGCAGAACTGGAAGACAGGAAATGAAGAACACTGCATTAATGGCAGTAAAAGTTTACATACTTGATGCATATAGCGCAGAAATTGTCTTGAGAGTTCCATTAACCCTAAATGGTCCGCCTGGACTTTTTTCTTATTTTGACTATGAAAATGTTAGAAAATATGCTGTGAGTGAGTCATTTTGTGCGTTTTTCTAGCTCACGTAGAACTTTCAAAAACTAGCAGTCATTTACAATGTATTGCCCCACCCCTGAAGGGGAGGCAAAGGGTATTGTTTTTGGTTTGGTTTTTTCTTTGATTGTTAATACTCTAGCAGCAAAACTATTGGTTGAATTCTTACCAAATTGGGTTTATAGATTTCCAGTGACCCAGAATAGATGTGATTACATTTTGGGAAAAGTAAGTCAGAGTTCCAATTTCTTAATGAATTTTTAAAATCTTGTTTTTCCCCATTTACTTATAATGGACAAAATGTCAAATGTCTGTAGCAGCAAAATTATTGGTTAAATTCATACTAAATTGCATTTATAGATTGCCAAAGACCCAAAATAGATGTGATTGTATTTTGGGAAAAGTAGGTCAAAGTTAAAATTGTTAATGCATTTTTTATGTCTTTTTTCATTTACTTATAATGGGCAAAATTTCAGATGTCTATAAAAACATCAGTGGTGTTTCAATTTACTTCAAACTCGGCACATATGTAGAGGCAATTGATATGATGACATCAGCACATGCATAGACATGATGACATCAGCTGCCAAAATAAACTGCAATACAGTGGTGGAAAAAAAAATTTCGGACACCCTTAAAATTTTACATAATCTCAAACATTATCAATGAAATATGTGCAAAAAATCTTTTTTAGTGTTTCAGAAGGCATGGCTGCATCAAACAGACATGAACAAATGCATTTTTTGTTAATTGTTAAGAAAAAATAACAAAACTAAATTCTTGACAGTTTCAACATGTCATGTCCTGGATGTGTTTCATTCTCTACTGAAACATCCAGTTTTGGCCTTTGGCACACATGCAGAAGGGGGCATGTGGGTTTGGAAAGTGAAACAATACTTGATAAAGTTCAATGACCGAAGAGGGATTCTGAATGTAATATATTATAAATGCATGGAGCGTCCAAAAACTTTTTTCCACCACTGTACATGTGAAGGGCAGGGTTTGTTGTGCCTGGCACCACTTGTTGCATGTTATAATTCTGCTAAAATGGCTTATTCTCCAGCTTCTAGTACAGGTATGAATGAAATTACCAAAATCACTCTATAAGGTTCAACGTCTCAAGTTTCAGAAAATGTTGGAATTTTTCCAATTGCACAAACAGTGACAGAGTTACAGCCATCCAAACTGAATATGTACAGGGTGTGTCAGCGATGACACGTGAGGTTTTAAATAGTTAAGCCTGTAAAGATGAATTAAAGCAGAAAATCAGAAAATCAAAGTGTTTTCTTTATATATCAGTTAAGGTGCTTCAGGCAGAGATCACTGCTGCAAGTCGCTCACACATTTGATTTAAACTGTAAACATGTCACAGAACAGCTAATCTGAATATATACTTAGAAATGCTCAGCAACTCCACATGATTAAACATGTTTTCATAGATATGAGAATAGACATATTGAAGTGTAATAGGTGTTAGAAATGTGTTGAAATGTCCATGTTGCTTTGTTTTTTTTTTTTTTTTATCAGAAAAGATATGTTTGAAGATTTACATATCTGTAAACAACACTGCAATATGTACATGACTATATATACAATATATGCAATTGCACAAAGTTCACACAGGTTAATTGCATCTCTGCTGCATAAAAGTTCTAGGGGAAAAAACAGTATCTTTGAAAGGTTAAGAGTCTCGCTATCGACTGCATTTGTCACTTTTGATGGATATTAAGTTTGTACTTTCATCCTTGTAAGTGTAAGAGAAGTCTGTGTTCTGTAGTTTCTGGATGACGTTCGCCCTCTGGCTTAAAGACATTATTCAATGTGGTAACATTTGACAGATGTTTGTCCTTGTACTGTTTTGTACCTTCATTTTAAGCTTCATAAGATGATTTTTTTTTTGTGGTGCAGCACTTGCACAGTAACTTTGATAACACCCAACTTCTACTTCATTATCATTATCCTCTAACAATTGTATACATAAGGCTCATCTCATTTCCATATTTTTTTGCCGTCTTGATCCTCACTTGTGATCCAGAAATTGATCTTGGCACGTCATCTTTAAGGATGTGTCAGTTCCTTAAAGTACACATCAAGGAAATAGAGGAGGTGGTTTAAGCCAAAGTTTGTTCACAGTTTTCAGAAATGTTGATTTTGGCTTTTTTTTTAGCTGTTTTTTTTAAATATAACAAATAAATTACTTATAATGGTTCATATCTTGATGGTTTGTAATATGTAAATGGTTACAGATATCAATACAGTTACTATTGAGCACTGATAGGAAGTCATATATGGACTTTCATTTGGGTCCATGACCTTTGACCTTGAGTGACCTTGAAGGGTCAAACACAAGGTCACTAATGTCTTTTTCTCTGAAAGTGCTGGTTGGACATGTTTCAAATTTTATCTGTAGCTTCCTGGGGACAATGTCTACAAAGTTTTTTCACAGTCTTGAGAAATTTAGATTTTTGAAATTTTAAAAATATGCATTTGGTTATAACGGGTATATTTTCATGGTTTATAACATGGGCATCTACGGGTTTGATAAATCACTGTGCGTGTGCTTAATTAATATATTTACATTTTCTCCTCCCAGAACACACCTCATATTGCATATTCATTGTGGCACTATTTTGCACCTTTGAAAGACGCAACCCTTAGTGTGCACATTTAGTAAATCAGTTTGTACATTTTTTTGTGTGTGCAATGAATTTGCAAACTTTTAGTAGATCCTGCCCATAGTAACTATTGAGCACTGACAAGAAGTCACATATGGACTTTGGTTTGATTAGTTGAGTTCTCCTCCAGTGAAAGTACCACCTACTTTTATTTGAAGATTGATTCCCTGCATCAAGGCATTAGGACTCTAACATAGCGGCAGAACCTAGCAACTTTGTTACTGATTCTTGATAGAACATGCAGGTGAGATACAGGGCCATTGGTTCTATTTTTCAACATGTTAAATGGTGTGATCATACTTGTTTGTTGCATCTAAATAAGCCTCATTGTTCATTGAATTAAATAAATTTTAAGTTTACACGAGTAATTATCTGACAAAATAGCAGGCAGATGTTGCGTCTGTTTCACAGGTTATATTTAATAGTTTATTAACAGTGATGACCAAAAGATGAGCATGTCTCATTTGGTCCCTCCCACCAGAGACGCAAGTGGCGTTAAAGGAATCAAGGTAAGGATTCGAGGTGGATCAAATTAATTAAAATATAAAGGTGAACTCCAGCTACTTCAGTCTGTGTTGAATTAAACTGCCATTTACGCCGCTGTTTGTCCATGTAAAATCGAATTATACTCACAAGTAAAGTGGTATATTGATGGTAAAGTAACATAGTTTTATGTGAAATGGCTCAGTGGACTGTGTCTCACACACAATATGTCACCTGGTTCTTCAGGAGGGCAGTGAAAGGGTAATAAAAGAGGGGAAAACCACTACAAGTGTGACATCTTCAGTAATTCAGAATAGTCAAAAAAAGTCAGTTTGTCATGACATTGTTAAAGTAGCAAATAAATAATCTTTTTATTCTGAAAAAAACATGTAAAAGATGACATCATTCAGCATGGATCAAATAATGACTTTTCTCTAGTTATTGACAAATATATTGCTTTTCCAACATAAGGTCCCACCTTAGACCTGATTGATCCACATCACCTGGACAGGTTGCAGGAGAAGGATTTAATTCAGTTGTTGAGCGTGAATTAAGATCAGCAACTGAACATTAGCTCTCTGAGACTGTGGGGTATTCATTATCTATAGACAGATTTTATTTATTACGCTGATGTTTGTATAAAGACTCATATTCAGGGAGCATCATATACCAGAGAGACTAAAATTCAGTCCAGTCGAAAAGAAAACCAGTGTCAAAACACCAAAAATCTGTTTCCATCAGTGTGTCAGACACGGAGAGTTATTTTTCCAAGAATCTCCTTAAACTTTCTGAGCTCTTCTGTAATCGAACATCTGAACACAAGATAAACTATGACTGTCTGTTCCAGGGCTCTGATATTGTTCCACCATATTCGCAGGAGTTTAATTTAACATTATTTTATCTGGAACTGCTTAAATACAAGCTTCAACACACACATTTTAATCTGGATATAAACCCTGAAAGCAATCGGACTCATTAAATCTATATATTTCTGATTGAGACCGAGTCTGGAAAATATGAAGTTTCCGGTGAAAACGAGTGACATTGTTTAAAAGATTTGTTCAACTTTTTCAGCCACCCAGCTTCCCATCATGCACCATTATTACTACCTCCATTCCTTTTGATGTTCAAACATACAGTCAGTTCTAATGGAAGTCTAAGATGTTTCCCCACTGGTCGAACATAGGGTTCACTATAGGTTCTTCAATGTTAATGAATGCATTTTGTGCATTTTACCTTCCATTTACAGTATACTTGTCTGAATAAAGGCTGTCATAAACACAGTCAGTGTTCTGTTTTTTTTTTTTTTCCTCAAGCTGAGAACCCCCGTTGAAGCTTCATGGAAAAATACTTTCTGATTTCACATATAATTATCCATGCCATTTCATACAAAAGCTACATAATGTATGGTAGTTTTCAGCACTTTTTTATTATTGGTAAAAATAACAGTTTCTTATAATCCACACATGCCGCATTAACTGGTAGCTCTGTTAGCTTAGCTCTGTTTTTTGACAGAAAACAGCCACGGTAAAACCACAAATCACTTGCCTTTTCTGTACGGTTTGTGTTAATAGCTGCAGTAAAGATCTGTCTGGAATTGTCAACAACAAACAGCCAACTTAGCAAACATAATAACATCACATAATAACTTTATACCTTCACAAGCCTCATAATCAAAGTCATCCGTATACAAGAAACACTAGCATTTCAGCATCAAACTCCATCATTTATCTTCTTTTCAATTAGAGTTCTGTCCAGTGATAAACAGCAGTGCTTCTAGCTTGTATCACTCTGACACTTTTTTGACTCAAAGTTGTTTCTTCATAGTTCTCATCCCATCTTACTGCTTTCCGATGCTTCTTTAAAGAAATCCACTTCATCTGGATGTGGACTTCTGGATGCTGTAATGACGATAGTGAGAATGCATTGAAAGCAAAGCAGTTCTGATCAAACATATTACATTAAATAAAAAAAAAAGACTAATATCCCTTTAGCTCAATAGCATGTTCTATCAAGAATCAATACGTTTAATATGTGAGGCTGTCAGGTTCTGCCGCTGTATTAGAGTCCTGTGGTCTGGATGCAGGAGATCAATCTCCCAATAGAAGTGGGTGGTACTTTCATTGGAGGAGAACTCAACTAAGTAAATCAAAGTCCATATATGACTTCCTATCAGTGATCAGTAGTAACTATATTGATACCTCCAACCATTTCCTTGTAAGTCATGGAAATATGGCCCATTATAAGTACATGCATTT
>JAPQRP010000014.1:12403790-12414659 GCA_037367295.1 Apogon hyalosoma
TATATAATCTAGAAAATTTGTCAAAAATTCAAATATCAAAATCTCAAAACTGTGAACAAACCTTGTAGACATTGTCCCCAGGAAGCTACGGATAAAATGTTAAATGAAACCCGACCAGTAGTTTTGGAGAAGATTGTTGAAATCTAGACATTAGTGACTTTGTGTTTGACCCTTAAAGGTCACAAGGTCAAAGGTCATGGACCCAAATGAAAGTCCATAAATGACTTCTTCTCAGTGCTCAATAGAAACTATACTGATATCTCAAACCATTTAGGTGTTAGCAAATTTTTAGTGAAAAATTTGTAAAAAAGGGAAATTTCTCAAAATCGTGAACAAAATTTGTATTACGATGATTTCCTCCTGTTTGCATTTGGTTGTTGAACTAACATTTTATCATTCCTTGATGTTTATGACATGTTTTGCTGTATGTAAGTATTTGTCATATCTGATTTGTTTCAACTTTCACCCAAGACCCAAAATCAAGCTGTAAACTTGAAAGAATTATTTGATGCCTATAATGATAATTACTGATATTGACCGACATGAACATTTTTATCATAACATTTTTGGTCGTACTACCCAGGCTCCAGCTTAAGCACTACTTCCCTTTTAACGATTTTTGTTCAGAATATCTATTAGCCGGCAAAAGATTTCCCTTTGCTAGAGCTGCTTCCAGCATCACTTGTATCAATTTTGAGTCAGTCAGTGCTGTATGATTTGAGAGCACAATCCATGACACCAAGGGAAGAGTCGATGTATTTATTTTGGCAGAAAACAAATACCCTATGTCAGTAAGTCTCCACATTCAGACTGAGAGGCATAGTTTCTGCCAACTTATAGTTCTGCCAGATGAACAGGAGCATGTCATTGTCTGCTTTTTATTATAATGGTGCAAACAAAAGAACATTCAGACCTCTCCTAGCTTAAATACCGTATGTACTGTTTATACTTTTCGGAACATGCTCACATCTCATTGGCTTATTTCACTTTTCATTGTTTATTTGGCACTCAACTCTGGCTGGGCCACAGTGCTTTGCGTTTAGCCCTGACAGCTATGCTAATACCTCTTCCCCTCTTGGCATCTGTTGTTTTTTGCCTAGACCTCAACTATCAGTCAGAAAAAGACAATTTAATTGAATAAATTGGGGGGAGAAAAAAAAAAAAAGCGACCACAGCACACTGCAGAGGAGGAGACAGAATATGTGGAGTTGTGACAATCTGAATGCGAATATTCTATTAATACTTTACAGTTGCTCTATTCAAGTACAGCTCGTAACTCAATTTGTTTGTATATCAAATTAATTTTTACCATTGAAACTGTTCCAGCCCCGTAAGTCAAAATACATCAAGATAATGGCCCAATCCCAATTCACCCCTTGGCCCTCCCCCTTGGCCCATGCACTTGGCACTACCCCTTGAAACAGTTGCAAGGGGTAGGGGTTGAAAGATTCCCCTACAAAATAAGACAACCCTTTGAGACCTGTTACGTCATCAGCGGTCATCAATGCCGCTTTAACCAGATGCGACGACTTTGTGTCCGAAAGAATCCCCCATGCCGTCAGCAGCTGTAACCGTCTCTGTTGCACGGGCTTTGGTCCTTTTTGCAGCTATCAACCACAAACTGCAGTAATGAAATCTATAACACATTGAAACAACATTAAACAGACAATCAAATGATTACGTTAGAAAATACATAGAAAGTATGAAGAAAATGTGTACATTTATGGGTTTCTTTCATCACGTTACTACCCTTTTTAGATGTTTACCTCCATCTTGCCAATGATTTGAACAAAAGTATAGGACATTTCTCATACCCCTCCATTTGGTGTGATTTGGTTCTAAAAAATCTCTGTTTCGAGGGCCAATCAGCCCTCCCCCTTAGCCCTTCCCCTCCGACTCATCGAGAAGTGGGACACCCCTACTCCTTCACATGAATGCATGAAATGAAGGGGGAGGGGCCAAGGGGTGAATTGGGATTGGGCCATTATCTCGATGTATTTCGATTTATAGGGCTGGAACTGATTAATTTCAATGGGGAAAATTGATTTGATACACGAACAGATTGAGTTACGAGCTGTACTTAAATGGAGCAATGTAGATGTATGGACACGTAGATGTATTTGACGTTAACTCTTTTCACCTCTTCCAGACAAAGCATTTCAGCACCTCCACTCTGGATAGCGAGCAGACTTTATTTTGCAGCAGGAGATGATACCTGTAATACCTAATATCACCATAATCTTCAAATTTAGAATTACATTTTAAAAACTATCAAATCAAAAGAAAATACATTTCAATTATATACTCATTTTTAATTTTCCAAAGCCACAGGGAGCCACAGCAGAAGGATGAAAGAGCCACATGTTGCTCCAGAGCCTGGTAGGTTATATAAAGATGGGCTTGACGGAGGAACCCATGTTTTTTTTTTTTTTAAATTGGCTATAACAACTAGTAGCAGATTATCTGAAGCTTGCTCGTAACTCAGATTTTGGCTCGCAACTCAAAACAGAAAAAATCGACCAAGGGACGACTCATATGTTGGTACACTTGTAAGTCAAGGTACCACCGTATAATAAAAAGTAGCAGGAAATAAATTATCAATACAACAAAAAAGGAGAAAAAAATGAACTAGATTAGATTAGATCAAACTTTATTGATTAATTTGGCAAAACCCTTAAGAAATTGAGGTTCCAATAGCAGCACAAACACCAAGTACACACAAGAAATACTACAAGAAAGTAGCAAAAAAAAATAAGTCTAACCAGTATTGAAAAAAAAAAACAGGCAATTGCACATTGTAAAGTACTAGCAGAAAGAGCAAGTAGCAAGGTGTTAATAATAAGAATAACAACAATAATAATGAATAGCTAATTATGTTTTATGTATGTATATTTCATGAAGTATATATGTATGTACAGTTTAATCACAGCATAAAGTTATAGTAAGGTGGTGGTAATAATAATAATGATGATAATAATAATAATAATCATAATCATAATCATAACCACCACCGGTAAGAAAACTAAATTACCAGCAACAAGAAAATAAACATTGCAGACTGGAATAAACAGTAAACAACCTAAACAACATTGCACCATATATACATCTAGTATATATGAAGCTCTAAATAAATGTACAAACGCATTTATACCAAATATATTAAAATACTCTATGAAGACACAAAATTAGAACAGCAATGTGTACAATATGTGCTAGATAATATGTTATCATTATGATGATTAAATATACATAATACGTGTGCATAAATATAGTTTGTAGGTCACAGGGTGGAATCCTCCTCATTTCGGTGCCTTTCTGATGATGGACTGTCATGCAAGCTCACAACGCTGCATGTGAACTGACCGGAAGGCAGAGAATTCACGTTTGACATTTTTAGCAGGTTCCAGCGCAGATAAATACACACGTTCCCTTTGCACGGCCCTGCTCTCTGACACACATTCACACACACAAACACACACATAGACTGTCGCATGGCTCTATCCCCAGGGAGACATCCACTGCCTTGAAGTCTGCTGCACCACCAATCGCAATCTTCCAAAGCTCTGAGAACAGAACGACTGCACCCTGCTGTATCTAAATATCACTGCCACTGTCGGAGTGTGTGTGCGTTACTCTCCGTGTGTGTGTGTCTCAGTCACACAGTCCCCGCTTTACACCCGAGCTGGCGAATGATTAATTATTTTCCTTAGATTTTTTTCGGTTGGTTCTTCTTATTAGCATCACTTACAACATCACAGATAACGCCGACTAACTGTACTGCTTTGCCAGCACTACTGAAAACACGAAGAAGCGCGCAGATATATTTACAGCACCCTTGATATCAGAATGCACGTGCACATATCATATCATATCATAGCTGTAATAAGGCTTACTGACATCACATACACACACACACACACACATCCCTCCTTTTCATCATCATCATCAGATCAAAACACAAAAGAGTTTTTTTTTTTTCTCTCTTGCAAGTGATGAGAGGAGTGTGACAGAGTGGAGGGAATCAAAAGAGGGGAATTAAAGGAATAGAGAAAGAGGCAGACAAAATGAGAGGGAGGGAAAGAGGAGAGATGAAACACAGTGGAGGGAGCTGAAAGGGGAAAGAAGCAGTCTGACTAAGCATGACGAGCCTGTTATGAAACAGCAATAGGCTGCGTACCGACCGGCTTCTCAGATTGATTTATAAATGTGAGCTGACAGCTGAAGACGAGTGAAAACAAACTTTCTGGTTTTGCTGCCAACAGTCGTCAGAGACTCGCAGGCATATTATTCACTGTCATGTGATGCAACTTGTAACAGTGATTCCGGGTCCCAGTGGATTTGTCTGCAGAAAATCGAATAAAAAAAAAAATAAGCTTGTTGGTAGTGATTCTTAACCCATAAAGACCTGGTGTTACTTTTATGTCAGTTCCCATATACCTTTTTTTTTTTCTTAAGTGATTGATCACCATTTATTGTAATATTATCCTCTTTTGTTTGAGTTTTTTTCAGTGGAAATTATGTATTTTCCTATATTTAATTCACTGATCACGTAGATTTTCTTTAACAGTCAAGGATGTCAATCTTGTTTTAGTTCCACATATTAATGTCTGTTTTTTTTTTTTTAATAACATCAGCCTGCCCAGGGACTACAGGTGGAAATTAGCACTAGTGCTACAAGTTGGTAAGATAGATAGATAGATAGATAGATAGATAGATAGATAAAAATACATACAGCTTAATGCAATCTTAAGTAAATTAATAACATAATGACCTATAAATAATGACAACTCTAAATGTTGGTCTTGGTTTAATGCGCAAAAGTAAAAGTACATGATAAAAAAAATTCACATTTAGAAACTATCCTTTTACAATAAAATATGACCAATATATGGAAAATGTGAAATGACAAAAAATAAGCACAATTGTAAAAATATTAAGATAACATAAGACTATTGATTTCACAGTTAACAGCTGTAACATACAACAAGCCAGTGCAGAGAAAAAGACAGGTAGAAACACCACAAATGAGTGAAAATGAGAAAAAAAAATCATATTTATATAAACATTTATAAAAATAAATCATTTGAATTAAATATTTACATATTTACATCATCACTGGTTTTATTTTGCCTGTTAATATTTGTGAATTTGTGATCTGTAAGTTGTGTTAATAAGCTGAGACATTACATTGTTGAAATTGCACTTTATTTCATTTTTCACATTTACATAATGCAATTTTACTTTTTCACACTAAAACAAACAGAATTGGATTCTTTTCATAGGGTGGCCCCTGAACTTAAATTAATTTGACACCCTTGTTTTAGGTAATTATATTTCAAACCTTATCGAATTCCTTCATATATTAGAATTAAACCCTGTCATAAAAAAAAAACAAAAAAACAAAAAAAAAAAACAAAAACAAAACAAGTGGACCTAAAGGGTACTATCAGAAAACACCTCGCTGATATGTTTTGATTCCGACTTGTTGAACCCAGCCTGTTTTGCTTCGCACATCTTAATGTCTGGGGTTATTTTTAAATATAATTTATTAATTTTATGCTAATATCCTAATATTACATGCTAAAATATGCAGCTTTCCACAACAAGTGTGCCATGTTTATTGTACTTTAAAGCAGTATTTCATCTAAATCCTATCGCTGAGATGTGCAAAAGGATGGTTCAGCTGAAATATTTCAAAATGCAATTTTCCACCAAGCTTTATTCTTTATTATGAAGATATTTATTTCAATATAAATATATATAAAAATTACAAATAAGAATGTTTAACCGTTATAGACCCAAACAGCCACCGGTGACCAAAACCATCTACTGATCTAAGATGTTTAATACTCATTGATCCACAAATTCTAACAATACATGTAAATAATTGGTGAAAAATGCAGTTTGTCATCTTTTCATGGTCATCAGATATGGCCCATTTGGATGTTCAGAGGCTCCATAGTTACCATGGAAACACTGTCATCTTCTACAGCATTAATTCACCAGTAAAACCCATGGAGTTGAATCAACGACAGTGGATGGAGACATCTGTTTTAGGTTCAGTTAATAATAGATTTTACTTTGAAATACTCTGAAATTCAATATTTCAGCCTTAGTCTGTTATTGGACATCGTCATTTACCTCCTCGTCGATTGTTGCGACAACAGTCTCTCTCCTCTTGCCATGAAACATCCGAGCAACATTTGCTAAAAAGTAAACGCATGCAATAAAACAACTGTTATAAGATCATAAACTGATGAAAAATCACTCATATACACTATTTATAGCTTCAAAATGTCTTTGAATCACTGTATAGTGCTTCTGGACCTGACTGAAGCATGGGATTGGCCCCATAGTTAATGTTTGCAAAAATTACCAAAAATAGTCACTTGCCTGATAAAGGGTTAATGTCCTCAGTGTAATTTTTTTGCTCCAAAGGACTGGATTTTGACCATGTGGTGGGCTGGTTTTGGCCCGTGGGCCATATTTTTGACACCCCTGCTCTAAAATGATATTGTTCTGTTCATTTGCAAATAAAAACTGCTAAGTTTTTCTCTGTAAATAATTCACATTTCACTTGCGTCAGCTCAGTCGTTTTCTTTAGTGGGAATGCTTTGCCAAAAACAAATGTCAACTGCCTTTACTCACCCCTCCAGCCTGCGCACACACAGATACACACACACAGACACACACACCTACACACATTTACACTCACATGCAGACGCACACATTCTGCTTCCTACTCCACCTCCCTCTCTTCCCTTTTTTTCTTCTTTCTTTCTCTCCTCGGGAGACTGATGCAGTGGCTGATTGTGTGGGAAGTTCCTCTGTCATCGTTAGCAGGGTTGGAGGCACTTGTCACAGGCCACATTAGGAGTTTCCTATGAACTCTCCTTTGCCTCGCCAGTCACGAAGAAACACAGAGAGGGGTCGGTGGTACAATTTTATTGAGGGTGTACACGTCAGTGAGGGTCAGAGAATGCCACCGGGTTGGGTCTCTTCACGAGGTGTACACATGCGTCATTATAGAGCTGTTTCTGTCCCATATATGTCCACTACTTTTTTTTTTTCTTGAGTCCTGTCCAGGCAGCAAATAAAACAGCCTGCATAACAATGAGATGCTGCTTCTTTGCATTAACCCATAAATACCCAGTGCTACTTCTGTGACAGTTCCAAAATATATATATAGTTTTAATGTTTTTGTTGTTGTTTTTAACATTTCTTAAGTGATCTATCACTATTTATTATAATATTATCCTTAGTACTTTGTATTAGGTATTTTGTGCATGTGCACAAACCACAATGTGAATTAGTAAATATTTCACTGTAATTCTAATTCTATATACGCATATTTATATAAATACCACTTTTCTTGCCTTTCTCTTTATATTTTATCTTTTCATATTTCATCCCTTTCTCTGCCCTTGATTGTTGTATGTTACTGCTGTTGACTGAAATTTCCCCACAGTGGACTAAGTAAAGTCTTATCTTTTATCTTATCTTATCTTATCTTATCTTATCTTATCTGATGTTGTCTTGTCTTGTCTTTTCTTGTCATGCAAAATTGTAAATGACTGCTAGGTTTTTATTCTTCTAAGTGCTCTGGAAAAATGGGCAGAAGGACTCACTCACAACATATTTTCTAACATTTTAGTTAGTCAGATTAAGAAAAAAAAAGTCCAGGCGCACCATTTTAGGCTTATGGTTTAAAGCATGGGTCAGCAACCCATGGCTCCGGAGCCGCATGTTGCTCTTTCATCCCTCTGCCCCTTTTCTCTCCCTTTTTTTTTTTCTTTTCAGGCTGCACATATTTACTGTGTTGTGTGAACTGCACTGAACAGAGCAGTCTTCAGTCCAGTGCTGAACCTGTTCATAAGGCACAGGGAGCAGTGTTTCCTGTGGAATTGATCTCAAGGTGTGACGTGTGTAATCTGGGGGGTGCGTATGCGGGTTGCCTGGTTTCTGTCTTACTTATTCAGTAAAGGGGGGGGTGCAGTGCAATCCATGTCGCGTGTACCTCACAATGGCTACTTGCAAAGTGAAAGTAAAACTTAACATACACTACTAATTACTCTACATCTCCCGCAGTTCATTTACCTTTTCCCTACCCCCTGAAACTTCGTAAACTTTGATTTGAGGGTGCGGGAACTGGCCCAGAGGCCTTTTATATAATAAGTCTTATGGGGTGGTGATAATTTTTTTGTACCAAATGTATGGTATGGCGGCACCTTACCAGCAGAAACACTGTGTAGCCGTAGTGTTGTTTTAGTTGTCAAAAGGCTTTTGTGGCTCCTGGTATTTTCTTTTCTGTGGCAAACTGGTCCAAATGGCTTTTTGAGTGTTTAAGGTTGCTGACTCCTGGTTTAACTGAACATAAACCAAGTGTCTTTTCTTCATCTCTACATTTCAAACCTGCCAACACACAGATGATGATTAGCTATTAGACTTGAAAATACAAACATTTGATAGTAAAAAAAAAAAAAAAAGTGACAGCCTCAGAGCATAAAATGTCCAAGACTTGATCTGTAAACTGTGTCTATTAATGGAGCTCAACCTTCACTGATTTAATGCAGTATTTATAATATGAAATATTACAGAAACAGGTTTTTTCCATCAGGCTAAGCCGGTAATACATTTAGTGACTTTAACCCATAAAGACCTAGTGTTACTTTTATGTCACTTTCCAAATGAATTTTTCTCTAGATTTAACATTTAAATGATTTTTCACCATTTCTTCTAATATTATGCTCTGTATTTTGCATTAAGTGAAAAATTGGGGAGTTTCCTAGATTTAATTTACTGATCGGGATTCATTAAAGCTCAGATTCAAGTGAAAAGTTATTATATCAGAAAGAGAGAAACCTGAAGAAAAAGTGACTTTTTCAATCAAATCTATCAATAACTGAACATAAACCAAGCATTTCCATCCATGGTAATTTATTAAACTCCATGGCGTTTACCGGTAAATCAATGTTGTAGAAGATGTCAGTGTTTCTACAGTAACTACGGAGCCTCTTAACATCCAAATGGATCATATCTGATGACCATGAAAAGATGACAAACTGCATTTTTCACCAATTATTTACATGTATTGAAGATTGATAAGTGACTGAACAGGTATTAAACATTTTAGATCAGTAGATGCTTTTGGTTGATGGTGGACATTTGAGTGACATAACAGGCAACCAATCACCACCAATCAGGCACAGAGCCATTTATTCATTCATTCATTTTCTGAGCCCACTTCATCCTCACTATGGTCACGGGGGTTGCTGAAGCCTATCCTAGCTACACATAGGCGAAGGCGGGGTACACCCTGGATGAGTCGCCAGTTCATCACAGGGCTACTGAGACATTTATTTTCTTTATATAAAAAAAAAACAAAAAAACAAAACAGCGAGTCATTAGGGGTAAAGTTTAATAAGCAAAAAAACCCTGTAATTTATCAGCAAGGACTGAAAATGTTACTCTCCTACAAAGATCACCTGCTCATAAGTGGTTATGTCTTATTGATTCATCCACCAAAGTCAGGTTTTATTGACATTTGGCTTTTGTTGGACGTTAATTTCAGCCTTTATACAAAGATTTATGGCCATAATGTCGGCTTTTAACACATTTTGGGAACACTTTAGGGTCTTCAGAGTGTTTGTAATAGTTCAGCAGCACAGATGTATTTATTTTTCTTCTAATTCATGCACGAAAGAGTGAAAGGGTCATTTATTCCACACATTAATCGCAATTATAAGTGAGAACAAAACTGAACTCTTGTGTTACTAGAGATAAGGAAAACAGTTTACTGACACAATAAATCCTTTGCATAAATCTGTCAGAAATTTGTCTTCCATGTAGAATAAAAGCTTAATTAAAAATAATTAAAATAATTTGCATACAACAATAGCATAGCATTAATAATAGGGTTAAAATGAAGCTCTGAATCACTTGTTAAAATGACAGAAAAAGATAAAATAGAATAAAAGAATAAAATACTAAAATTATGTTGATTCTAGGAATATTATTCTAAAAAAAATTATAAAACTTTGCACGTATACACAACTCAAAAGTGGAAGAATGTAGCAAATAAAAACATTGACTTAAATCAACTCATATTAAAACACAATTAGCAGCAGGTTTGTTGTAAAGACTCAGAATTAATAAAATAAATGTATTATCATAAAAGTCTAAAAGACAACAAACCAGAATCTAATCCAAAAAATAGTTTAAAAAAAACCCAAAACACAGGGATAGCAGTTAAAACTTCTGCACATCAAAGTTAATCCTAGCCACATCATTTGGGTCAACGGAAAATGTGTATGCCATCTGAAGGACAAAACAGAATAATTATACAGTGGTACATTGACTTACAAGTTTAATCTGTTCCATGACCAAGCTCGTAACTCAATCTGCTTGAATATCAAGTCAATTTTCCCCACTGGAATTAATTGAAATGCCATTAATCCGTTCCATAAGTCGAAATACTTCGATATATTGTCTAGCGCAGGGGTGTCAAACATAAGGCCCATGGGCCAAAACTGGCCCGATAAAGGGTCCGATCCGGCCTGTGGGATGAATTTGTCGCTTGCAAAAAGTGTCAAAATCATTTTAGTTCAGGGGCCACAAACAAACCAATGTGATCTCACATGGATAACAAAAGCACAATAACCTATAATCTTGTCTGCATTTTACATACATTATCCACCTGATTCAGACAATCACTTTTTTTTGTTTTGTTTTTATTGTACGTAGTTGCTCCTATTATTATTATTATTATTATTATTATTATTATTATTATTATTATTATCATTATCACCATTATTTATTATATACTGGTTTTTTTTTTTTTTTTAGATTTCTTGGATTGCATAAAAGCAT
>JAPQRP010000014.1:12414759-12434502 GCA_037367295.1 Apogon hyalosoma
TTTTTTTAGATTTCTTGGATTGCATAAAAGCATCGTACAATCATGCTGCTTACATGTGCCTTTAAATTTCCCCATGAGGACAAATCCTTTTTTTTTTTTTTTTTTTAATTTAACTGAATGTCACTCCTTTATGCTAAATGTTTTGTGTGCGTGTAATGCACATTTTTAAATAATAAGTTGTTAACAATATTACTAAAATGCTGTAGATATACATTGTTTATAATAGGATAAAGTGTAAATGTAAATATTTTCATAGTTTAATTTTATTTTTTTCCACTAAAGCAAAGACCAGAAAAATTGGAATTGTCCTTATTTATAGACTGTTATGCCAATATTTTACATGTCTGGCCCACTTGAGATCGAATTGGGATGAATGTGGCCCCTGAACTAAAATGCGTTTGACACTCCTGGTCTAGCGCAACATGTTTTGAACCTATGAGTAACTTATATTCAGCTTATCTCCGACACATATGTAGATGTATTTGACATGTTCTTGACGACCTTTTTTCATCTCTTAAAGCGTTTCAGCACCTGCCTTCTGGACAGCTCCTGGACTTTGTTGTGCAGCAGGAGATAATACCAGTGAGACTTAATGTCAGCAAAATCTAGAATTACATTTAAAAAAAAGATAGCTGAAATACTCGTTATTAATTTTCCAAAGCCACAGGGATGAAACAGTCACATGCAGCTGGAAACTCATAAGTCAAAGTACCAGTGTAAAAAAATACTGAGTGGTCCTTTTCTCTACCACAGTTGGATCTAAAGTTGTTGAAATATTCTCTGAAAACTTATCTTGGCCTGTCTAAATAGTCTTTTTTGATATATTTAAGGCCAGATATTATTAATGCTCCCTGAGCAAAAACAGTCGCCCTTGAGCAAGGCAACACACATAAAGTTGCAAGCGAACAGTAGCAGTACTGTGCAGCTGTAAGGCATAAATACAAATATGTGTGTGTTGCTGAACCAGCAGCGGGATGACCAGAGTGTTTGAGGCAGTGTTGAACTTCAGATGAAGCCAAGAAGAAACGAAACAACAACTCGCTGAAGGGATATTTCATCTAGATAAGAACGTGAACTGTTTGTGCTTGTCTGAGCCTCAGATCGGATTGCTTGCGAAAGACAAAATGTAAACGTATCGGCCCAAACATCGCCCATGTTACTGCCTCGGCCCATCTGTCATTACGCAAGATGAAACCAGAGGCGCCGAAAGCATATATAAAATAATTCAGACTGTCCTGCAGAATGTTATTTGCACACTGCGAGCTGTACATCACCAGGCAATAGAAGATTAAAAACCAATAGAGAGGTAAAAAAGACTTTGAGAATAAACATACACCTGGATATCTGAGGTGATTTATATACCCGTGAGCTTTTCACAGGAGAAAGATGAGATGCGAACATGCAATATCACTCGCTTTGCAAATGCATTTCTATATTGAAACCAATCCACCCAGCAAAACATATCAGAAACAAATACAGGCAAACGTAAAGGGCACTCGCAGACTCATCTTATTGCATTTGTTGTAACAGTCGACTGTGAAGGTCAAAATCAAAAAGGGAAACGGCATTCAATATTGCTTTGTAGCGTCCTAAAATCATTTGGGTCGGCGTTTGCATCACCTTCAGAGGCTGTCGGAGCTAAAGATTTAGCTAGAGATTTCCACCTGCGTTCTTATTCATTCTGATATCATGTCAAGTTAATGCTACGATTCTCCCTTTTTTTTTTTTTTTTTAGGTTGTTTTATCTAAAATACAACTCACAAGAGCATCTAAGCGTATACTGTTTTCGTGCAACACCTGCACTGAACTGTACATTTATTTGCCGTTTCCGAAGCTGCATATTGTGTGTTTTCAAGTGTGTCAGTGAGCTCCTAATGTGGTTGCAGAGAGTATATAGCTTTAGATAGATAGAGGGGCCCTGAATGGGGGGGGGTGTGAGTGTTTTAAAGCCAAAGCTCGGCACGTCAAGGAGATTAATGCGCTGCTATTGTCTCCAGCTCTCATCAGAACACTTTTATCTGCAGAAAATGACAGAGCTTGCACTTTTCATTATGTACGTTAGCTAGCGAGCTGCACTCCGTGCCCCTCTCAGCCCCCCACTTTCTCTTTCAAAAAAGGGATTGCTTTTGGGGTGAATGTGAATCCTTGCGAGGAAGGAGGAGTGCAAGAGCTCGCATTCGGTGTGCATGCATGACCCGGCTTGTGTGGAAACGTTTGTATCCGGGGCCTCATTTGTATGCCCTACTTGTCATTCCTGACTTGTGAATAAAATTTGACACAATAATTGATGTTTTATGTCTTGCAAACATGGATATAGAGAATATGGATTACTCCTGAGACAGCATTGATTGTTTAAAGTGTCTCTGAAAAATGGGATGACAACTACAGAACTCGAGAATGTGCATGCGTCTTTGTTCTTTTTTTCTCCAAAGTCCCTCCAGATGAGTGGCTTCGAGTGTGTGTGTGTGAAATTACAGGGATATAACACTCTGGGCTTTATTGACCTAATCATAGGATGAAAGTGCTGCAACGGCTCGTACACAACTAACTTATACAACAGTAGCAGCTACTAGCTTGTGATCCTATTTGAAAGTCTAATTACGTTGTGACTATTTGCTCTTTTTTTTGCCACCAGTAATATTATTCAAGCCCTAAATGTGTATGCCTTTAGTTTCTTTTGGAAGATAAAACAAGTGTGAAGCTTTAAACCAGTACAGACGGTAAATAAGACAGAAGAGTCCCATTGTAGTATGGTTCGTACAGTATAGAGTCAAATAAAACTTGACATAATGAGAGCCCACTTGAGGGAAATTGCCAGTCGATAACAGCTTTGTGGCTGATACGTTGATGAAATAAGTCAAGTGTACCTTCAGATGTTTTGATTTGGATGCTGTTGTGGTAGTGAAGTGCATTCTCTGTCACATGTCTGCAAATATTTAACTCTTTAACCCCTGAGACATTGATTGAATTTAACATTAAAACCAAACAACAAGAACATTTAATGTAAAAAGAAAAGAAAACTGATTCAAAAAGGAGCGGCATGCAGTTTAACTTATATACTCCCAGGCCCTTACCCCATTCTTCTACTTACTTCCTATGTCAGAACCCATCAGTAATGCAACAAATCTTATACCTATCAGATTAAATCCTGACTAAGCACAAATACAAAAATGTTTTACATATCAAAACTAGACTCTGTCCTTTTCGCAACAGTATTACACATCAAAACAAGTGGTGCCAAGCACAACAAACTGCCCCTCGAACATATTGTAACTTATGTTGGCATCAATCCAGCTGATATCATCATGTCTATGCGTGCGCTGATGTCAGCATATCAGTCACCTCTATATATGTGCCAAGTTTGAAGTAAACTGGAACAAAATTCATGTTTTTTATAGACATTTGAAATTTTGCCCATTATAAGTAAAGGGGAGAAGAAAAAAGATTTTAAAAATTCATTAAAAATTTGAACTTTGACCCACTTTTCCTCAAATATAATCATATCTATTTTGGGTCACGGGCAATCTATAAACCCAATTTGGTATGAATTCAACCAATAGTTTTGCTGCTGGAGTGTTAACAATCTAACAAACCGAACAACAAACAATACCCCTTGCCTCCCCGTCAAGGAGCAGAGTAATAAACTCTGTCCATTTCATAACAATGATACACATATCACAAATAAACTCTGCCCATATCCTCGCATTTTCTTAACATTTTGGTTTTGATTGTCTTTTTAAAAGTCTAATTTGATTTAATTGCTTTTGTTTCATCATTTAGGTTGTTTCATATGTTGATTCCTTTCACAGACATACAACCTTCCATCACCCTCGCCCTGAATCTTGTTTTTTTTTTTTTTTAAGATGTCTAATCCTTTTAGATTGTTTTCAGACACATTATTTCAATATCATTCCAGGTAAATGTGCTGCTGTGAATTTGCGTGTGTTTCAGCGTCATAAAAGCTGCTGTGAGTATGTGCTTGTGTTTGTTTTGTTCAGTGGTTTTGCTTTATTTTGTGTTTTAGGGTCAAAACGGATGGAATAACAGAAAAAGACAGAGCTATTGAAGTTTGGCAGGTTTTGACTAAATAAGGCACTCAGAATGTACATCAATAAGAGATTTAGGATGTTGAACATGAACTGTGAACTGGAACACACTGAACAACAATAAGTATTTGAGTTTTGGTCCAGTAGTTTTTGTTTTGGGGCTCCTTTTTTTTCTAAATCAATTCAGCTGATTTTTGGCACCTGATTGAACTCCAAAAAGCAGTCAAAACTTGGTAAAAATACAGTAAAAAAAAAAGTAAGTAAGAAAGACAGAAAGAAAGAAAGAAAGAAAATCACCACAACACTTTTAACAACAGTAAAGACCAAAAAATGACAAGGAAAATTTTTATAGTGAGTCGGTCCCCTTTACACAGCCAGCACCGAGCATGCTCAGATGTCTATGGAAAGCGTAAGGTCTATTCTATCAGCACATTTTGAAATGTATCCTATTGAGCCAGCTGTTGAATTTTTATGAATATTTAAATAAATCATACATTTAGAACGCTCAATACAAACACGTCAGGGGTTAAAGGGTTAAAGCACACTTGAATGGAATATAAAACTGGGAAAGTCATGAAAAGTTGAAGATGAGATCGAGTGCGATGACTGAGACTTCTTAAAACCTTCAAGGTAAAACAAAATCCAAAAATGTGTTTTTTTTTTTTTTTAGTTTTTTTTTTTTTTATTGAAAGAAGGGAATTCAGGTAACGGAGGCTTCTCTGAGTGGCAGTAAAGAAATCTATGTGCTCATCTCTGTTAGTCGAAAATCAGATCAAGAAGCCACACGGGGACATGAACAAAGCAAGCACTCAGCAGTAGTCAGTCCTGACATCTGCTTGATCAAAGGTTTGAGATTTAATAGCAGGGAAAAAAATAATAATAATAAAATGTAGCTACAACACACTAGCAGCCAATCGATCTGTTTGACAGTTATCATCGTGCTTATGTTTGGGCCAGTGCATGTTTTGTCCCCCTAAAGAGACTGACATTTCAGTTAATGCTACACTAAGACCATACCGGTAATACGTTAATTTAAGTGATTATGTAGAAGGAAGGAGATGTAGAAGGGGGGGGGTATATGATGCCGAGTGGTAATAATTGCATGTTTCCTAAAGGTTAGAAAACAGCTACCACAGATACGATGCAAGGATGAGCGAGAAAGACTGGCATTTTGAAGCCGAAAATGAAGGATGGAAGGACAAAGACGGAGTCAGTCGATGATTTGTTATTCTCTCTCCGCGGTGTGAAAATGGAGAGGAGTGCATATCACATACATTAGGAGTTCCAACACTGACATGCAAACAGCACCGACAGCGCCATTACGACCGTTTTGAATACGGGCATCCATAACATGTAGCGAGGCCTGGACTTGATTAGATTTGAGACTGACAGTGCATATGTCTTCACCCCCCCCACACACACACATCCCACCCCACCCTCCGACCCATCAGAGACTTCGGAGAGAAACGGCAATTGAATTGGGTGGAGCGGCACACTAAACTGTGTTGTTATCGACAGGGGGAGGGTCTGGACGGGAGACACTTGGCTTTTACAAAGGTATACATTTAACTGCTACACTGGGATTCTACCAATACTGCATTTACCTGCCAATATTTAGGTCTTACTGTAATTAAAGTCCAGAAAATAATCTAGTTTTTATGGGAATGTCTGGATATGATCAGATTTCTAGATCTGAGGTGCATTTTCTGAGATTTTTTTTAACCCTTTACAGGGTACTCATAGAAAAACCTTAGTATGTTATTGGAGGACATAACAAGACTTTATTATGTTTGCAAAATTTTTCAGCATTTTTATTATGTCGAAAATCCATGTCAGTAAAGTTACCAGTCACCATTTGGTTCCTTACCCGTAAGTAGAAAAAAAAATACAAGAAGTAAATATAAAAAAATACAAGAAAACACATGTATTAGAACATTAGCACATCACTTTTAGAACATCAGACCAACATAAGTGCTGATCCAGACACCTGTCAACATCTACATTATCCATTTGAACATCGTTACTAGCATTACAAAACTGTGTATGAGTTGTTCATATTTGTTCAGATAATTAGTTTAGTTTTAGTTTTGATTATTTCAGACACAAACATAATAAAAACTTAAGGAAAAAAAAACTAAACAAAACAAACAAAAAAAAAAAGAATAATAGAAAAAGGAACAATAAGAAAAGGAACAACTGTTGTGCCTAAAAGGGAGTAGGAAGAAGCCACTGCTTATCCTGTCACTTTTTGTTTTGTGAAAGGATTGTTTGTTTTAACATTAAAAAAGTAGAATTACATAAACAATGAGAAAAACAATTATTTGTCATTATTTATAGGTTATAATGATAGTATTTTACTGGTCCTACCCACTTTAGATCATACTGGTCTGTATGTGGAACCTGAACTAAAATGATTTAAATGTCCTTGATTTATAATATATTCAGTTTAATTTTTTGCTTTTCCCAAATTGACCTCAGGGGCTGGATTGGATCCTTTGGTGGGCCATATGTTTGACTCCCCTGCTTTAAGTATTATTTGAAACAATCCAATACTATCCCATGTTTTCCACACCTTTTCATAAAAATAATACAACTGATTTGCAAATTAAACAGGTAATCACACTGATTTTTCTGAACTGGCATTGTTGAGTTCAATGTGATGTTCAGTGTGATGTCAATATCTAGGGCAACAAAATGTATAAAGCAAGGGACTATTTTTTATTTATTTATTTGTTTTTTTGATAATTTAAAGTGTACCTTGGCCCTTGTTATGTTCTTTTCTCCCACTGCATGATTTTGAAAAGTACTAAAAATAAATAAATAAATCTTTCAGAGGCTGAGCTGGATGTGATCGATGTCTGAAAGTCCAGCTGTGGATGTGAACAGGAGTGGTTCAGGGTTGTCCAGAAAATAAATCAATGAATGAATAATCCAGTGGAAAGCTCATTTGTCATATATTGATCTAGCTCGCTATAATGGGTAACTACTGGCTTATGACAGGGTCTTTGGTGGATTTATGATAATAGCTGACTTTGTTAGGGAGTTAGTATCACCTGACCATTAGATACATTGACTCATTTACTGGTTGCATTTTACATTGTGTTAGTAACTTCATTAGAATACATTTATGGCATATGGTTAATAAATGTCACTAAATGTAACGGGCAGGAAACTTTAATCCACTAAAACTCCAGTTGAACCGAGAAGAATATGAAGAAGAACGATGACCTGGGCAAATGAGAACCTACACAGACTTTAAGTTTTCAAAACATCTGTTATCTGTCAAACATCCGAGTCATATCAGATCCACCGTTTATCCTTAACCCTTTATAGGGCACTCATAGAAGTACTCTGAAATTCAAAATTTCAACCTGGGGGTGTATTCAGACCTACTTTGTTTGGTTTGATTAAAATGAACCAGAGTTTGTTTCCCCAGAAAGTCCAGACTTTTTTTTTTAGATGTGATTCAATCTGATTCGAATCAAACAAGCATGTCCAGATGGACTCTGGGGACTCTGGTGTGAATATAACTGGCCTCAAGCTGAAGCAAACCAAGGAACCACCCGCCTTTTTGTTAGACAGACCACCATAGCGTGTGGCATTGTGGGTAGCAAAAGGTTTCAGGCAGTCAATAGCAGCAGCCATGAGCCGTGGACAGATGTGGAGCAATGATGTCTCACTGGTGAAAACAATAACTGCACATAGGACCTCCATGTTTTTTTTCATCAACACCCACTGTATCTGATTCACCCCACCCCTGACTTCTCTGTCCAATGCCAGCGCAGTTAGTCACATGCGTGCTTCTGTTTACACATTTTGGCCCACTAGCAAAAAGTGCAGTGAGAATGCGATCTGACCCAAATGAAAAAAACAAAGTCTGCATTTGATCCAAACCAAATAACCAGACCAAAGGACTTTCCAGGTGTGAAGACACCCTTAATGTGTTATTGGAGGACCTAACAAAACTTTAATACTTACATGAAATTTTTCAAAATGTTTTATTATGTAGAAAATTGGGGTCAATGAAGCTACCATATTTTGTTCCTTACCAGTAAGTGGCAAAAAAAAAACGGAAGAAACCCTATAGAGGGTATGCATGTGACATCACATTAGCGGAAGTCACCGTGGTTCCGCCCACTGAGTGGCAGAAAATGGGAGATGAGTGGCAGCACTGGCTTCAATAGCATCTAAACTTTAGAATAATATTTAGTAAAAATGTGGACGAGCTGTTGTGCAATTGATTGTACTAACATGTTTGAAAAGCAGACGGAGCTACTGTTTTACAGGTATCAAAAGTTAAAGAAAAGAGAAGCAGATGGATCCACAAATCCAGGTTTCGTTGCCTGGATTTGTGGATCCCATTTCCTGTCAGGTAACATTAATTTATGCTGTGTTTTTGGGTAAAGTCATACCTTAAATTACATATTTTTTTGGCTAACGTTAATCTCAGTAAAGCTCTTGTTAGCATCTTTCATGGTTTTTGTCTTCATTTTGTGATTCTGAACCTTGTGCTCCGCATGATTTGTGAACTAACTTAAACTGAGGCTAACCCAGTTTTTCAGATACGGAGGTACTCAAGCATAAAGCCACGATGGCGTATTAGGGCCACATGAGAAAATAAAAACATTTGTCACTACGACAATGAAGTCATAAAGCATCGAGATGAAACTGCTAATTTTATGAGAATAAAGTCAAATAGAAAAAGAATCATAATTTTTAAAAGTTGTAATATTTCAAGAATAAAGCCATAATATTATGAGAATAAAGTCATATTTATAAAAAAAACCCTCATAATTTAACAAAATAATGGCACAGTTTTATGAGATTAAAGTCATCATATTCTGCCAATAAAGCCATAATATTACAAGAATAATGTCGTAATTTAAAAACAGGTGGGAAAAATATTAAAATTTACAAGAATAAAGTCGTGCCCTGCTCATACAAAGCAGTAGTATCTGTGTTGTATAAAGTATTTGATATTAATTCTCCTTAAATCTCCACAGTACCAGTAGATCCTGCATATATTCACTGGGTCAGTCCACTGTCTACTGTAGATGGACTTTGGATCAGATGGATCAAGGATCAGGACACGCGATTTTTGGCCACATGTCAGTGTTCGTGGATCACTTGTTCTTTGGTAGCTCGTACGGATCCATATCAAGTCCTCACTTCATTTCATATTCCACATTTTTCCCGGTCTTGTGGTGTTCACTGCTACACTCTGTTGTGTTGAGTGCGGTTTTTGCCACTCAGTTCAACTTAGAGGGGCGTGGCCTGGGGCAGGGGGGTGATGTAAATGCATACCCTCTATAAGTATATTAAAAAAAAACAAAAAAAAAAAAACCTTTGAACATCATTCCTTACATTAGTACCATTACTTCATGGTACTTAACAAGGCAGGTACACTCACTGTTCATGCAGAGGTGGACCTTACAGACCCTGTAGACCACATTGGACCTGAGATTGCTGCCTCACTGTTCTGACTGAAACTGTTGCTATCACTGTCTTGTAACGTATGCAGACATTGCTAAAAATAGCCACTTACCTGATAAAGTCTTAAATCCACCTTTTGTAATATGTGCTGCTGGGTGTCTTTGAATCAAACCAATAACAACAGGATAACAAGACCTACATGGGGCTTTTCCTTGGGATTTTCCCCCACACATCCCTGCAATTGCACTCAGGAAAACTCAGAACTCACTCAAGGCGAAACGCATCCATCTAGATGTCCAAATCGAGTTCATCTTACCTATTTTTGTAAGTGTATTTTTCCATCATTGTCTGACTGTTTCATCATCCACATAAACTATCAAACTGGTTTACCTCAGTCGCATTGTTTATTGCCAGACACTTAAACGCTTTTCATTTTCTGTGTGCATTCTGACACCTTGAGCCCCCTTTTTTTAACCGTGACAAATGCTTTAGCTACAAAAGTGTTTACCTCCAAACATATGTTGCAAACGTTCCAGTTGTGTTTCCAAGTGCTGAATGAGTACTGGGGGAAGACAAATATTGCAGGCAGTGTACCACAGTAGGCAAATGAATCCTTCTTAGCTTACTGCACAACTGAACTGGGACATGCAATGTCAGCCAGTCATTTAATTCCAATTTACCATGGCCTGTTATGGGTTATATAATAATTAATCACCCGTGCCAATTAGTCCAAACAAACTGCTGAGTAGAGGCAATAAATAGATGGATGGCATTATATTCGCTTTATATTTCAGTGCATCCCATTTACCAGCAAACACAAGCTCGAGTATTTTTAGTTTGCCTTTTATTTACAAGTTGAAGTCCTCTAATTGGACGTGGCCTATCTTCGCTGCGGTACAATCCGAACGTAGAGTTAAGGTTGATCAGTTGGGTGAACACCGCGAGGCTCTTATCGCAGTGCAGACCGGCTAATCAGGAGGACAGGGAGGGATCCCAGTGGGTCGCTTGGACCAGTCTGGATGGAACAGATTTATAAAGTGACCAGGTTGACTTAGTGCGCGAGACCACTGCATGTGGTCCATATGGCAGACTGTCATTTTCTCCGCGTGTTCAGGCTGGCGTTCAGACACACACTGTTATGACCGTGGCCCTCCGAACAGGCCGCGGAATAACTGGTCAAGGTTTGTTTTGCAGTGTGCAGGATGAATCAGGAAAAAAAAAGCTGGCATTATTATTAGAAATGGAGAGTTGAAAGGAGAATGACGCTACGTTGCTAGGGTTTTCTGCGCAATGGTGTCGATGATGCAGATGAATGGTGTGAAAATCCAAATCCAAACTAAAGGCAGTCTATGTAAAAGACAGGTCGGATGAGTAATCTGTGAATGATATTTGTCACATTTCCTGTGTTTGTAGTGTAAACCAGCTGAACATGAGTCAGAGCAGCCTTTCAATCAGTCTGATCTCAAAAAGGGACATTTTTTTCTTAAGAGAAGACACCATAACGCTGCTGTAAGGTTTTTAGAGCTGTTAGATTGTGAGTCATGCGAGTGTTTCAGCGTTGAGGTCAACTGTTGAGACGGTCGACCATAAACTAATCTCTCGCTGACTTCTCACTTTCACTTTCTCAGACTTGAATGTCACGGTCGCCACCGAGAGCACATTCCGGGCTGAGACAGCAACATTTGGAAATGTATCTGCTTCTTCCTCTTGTCCCACACGCATTTTGTCTCACCTGAAAACCAAGCTAAGTTATCTGACCCTGAAGGTAGACGAAAACAACAAAACGAAGCTGTTGTGGAATGTTGAAGTAAAAAAAAGACAAAGACGAAGGAGTCTTGTAGACTGAGGAAAAGTCTGAGAGTCCCCTTTAAGTCCAGCCTTTTAAGAAACATAATAAACGAAAGACCTAAACAAAAAAGGAGCTAAACTGGTGGCTGTCTTATCCTCAAATAACATCTTGCTTGAATTCTATAACATTGGCCAAAACATGAATATGAACAGGAGCATATGGAAATCGTTAATCAGCGCTGGACAATTGTAGCGATTCTCAGAGGTCCGTTTCACAAAGCAGGTTCAACAAACTCTGAGTCTGACCCTGAATTCCGAGTTGATCTACTCTGAGATAGGAAACTCGGAGTTCTCGGTTCCAGAACAGCCGATTTGAGTTAGTTTGATCAACTCGGAGTAGTTTCACCTGGAGTTTAGCGCGTGCACCACAGCAATAAAAAGTCAGCATCAATGGGGCCCGGATTTGACGAGTCACCATGGCAACAGGGAAGCGGAGGACTGAGTTTTTCACCCACTAGAAATGGACATCTGAATGTGCTCATACGGTGAGTTTGAACATGTTTTTAGAAAGAAGTGCAACTGTATAATTTAATGTCCTCCTTATGCATTCAGTTACCAGTAAAAGAGATTTACAAAATTCACCTGCTGAAAAATTTTCAAAAAACCAGCAAAGAAATGCAATACCTGGACCGACAGATTAGGAGGGTAGATGAAGAAACTGAAATACTGGAGCACAAGTTAGAGGAGGATGCATGGTGACAGGTGAATGATGTTAATTATGTTAACTATTGGAACATTAACTGAACTAGCTCTGGTATTTGTAGGAAATAAAGAAGACCAAATGAAATGTGTATTATGTCTTTATTTGACTGCTGTGGTGATGGTGACTTCATCTCTAAGTGATTATGTCATATACTGTCTCTGACCGTCCTGCATACAGGTGTTTTACTTAAGTGCTCTGCATCTCCGACATGATATAGAAAACTCCTATTTGCAAAGAAATGCAGCACAACACATAATATGTGCTGGGATGTGAGAGCATGACAATGGTTGGTAATGTTGCAAATGTAAGGACGGATTACGTTGAGTACGTAGATGATGGACTGTGACGGGAAACTGTACCGCTCACACTGGAAAAAAATCTAAATCTGACCAAGTGTATTTTTCTCATTTCTTGTCAAAATATGTCATCTTACTTAAAATAAGACATAATCACCTAAAGAGGAACTTTTCAGAAAAAAGAAAAAATCTGCCAATGGAACAAGTGAAAAGATTTCTTGAAATCAGATTTTCCAGGTCTACTGTCTAAAAATCAGTTCTTTTGTCTCACTGAAAAGTTACTCTTTAGGTGATTATGTCTTATTTTAAGTGTGATGACATATTTTGACTAGAAATGAGAAAAAACACTTGGTAAGATTTAGATTTTTGCAGTGTAAAAAGAAAATTGTCTGGAAATGCTTGAACATCTATGTGCGGTCTGAGAACCATCTACCGACAAATATTTAATGCTGCACTAATGCTGCACCTTCATCCACAGGATCGTTGTCAAAATGACATGTTAGTGAAAACAGTCTCCACCTACTGTATTTAATGGACTTCTAATTTAGGCCTACTGACTGATTTTTTTTTTTTAATAACATAATTGCAGAACTATGTTACGTGGAAACTCGCCTACTGACTGAATGAATGAGGAAATGAAACACTGTGGCTGAAAGAGGGTGGAGGCAGAGAGAAACTCAGGGTTTCATTGAGAAACACCTGGTCCAGACCAGGTTAGGCTCAAAGAGTCTGTTACTACGGTAACTGAGAGTTCAAGTTCCCTCTGTCTGTGAAACAGGTTAGTTACCCCTCTGTCTTTGGGTTGAGTTACCTCCCTTTGTGAAATGGAAAACTCAGGGTTTTCCTCATTTCAGGGTGAACAGACTCAGATTTTTCACTAAACCTGCTTTGTGAAACGGACCCCAGGTCATGATGACCCGCCAAGCATTATCACATTAGAACAGTGGTTCTCAAACTTTTTACAGTGGAGTACCCTCTGAAATATACTTTTTTAGCCAAGTACCCCCAACTTTCGCGTCAGCATTTTTGATAGAAAAAGTAGGCAAAATTTGTTCCTGTGCCAAAAGTGTCTGTTTATATTTTCAAAACTTTTTAAATAAACATCATACATTTAACTGTAATATATATATGTGAATAAAAAAACAATACATTTTTTAAAGTAAATTTTGTGTGCAAAATATAAACTGAAAAGTGACCTCTTTCATTGATAAGAAAAATAAATAAATTGGTCATTGGTTAATAGATGAACCTTTCATCAACAAAAAATAATTACTTAATTACTCAGATAAACCAATTTTGACTAATATAAAATAGAAATGTTCTTAAAATGTTACCAAAGCTTGAACAAGATGATTGACCATAAAACTATTATATGAATGTATTTATTGTGTTTTTGATTTCAACATTAATTCTCTTTATTTATTTTGTATTCAGTGATGACTATTTAATGTACAGTGTTATTCAAAAAGAATGAACCGATTTCATGACACATTGCTTCAGTTCTCAAGCATCGTCATGACCATTTGAAAGAGGAGTTTTCTAACTTTGGAATGGCTAACTTCGATGACCTTAAACATCGAATAACAACAGCGATCAACTCAGTGGATCGTGATATGCTGATACGAGTCTGGGAGGAATTCTCTTTGATGCTGCATTGATGTTGTCCGTGCTGCAGGTGGTGGCCACATTGAACACTTGCAGGACAGGAAATAAAAGTTGATTGTGAGTAGAATACTTGTCACTTGGCTGGAGTTTTCTATTGCTTTTGCTCATTAAAATATTGCATAATGAAAATGGTTCATTCTTTTTAAATAACCCTGTATTTTTCAAAAAAAAATAAAAAATTCAAGTACCCCCTGGGCTTCTTCCAACTATCCCTGGGGGTATGTGTACCCCAATTTGGGAACCCCTGGATTAGAACATCCAAGACACTTAGCAATCTATAATGTTATTTCCAACAAAATCAGGACATCCAAAGATATTAGGCAATACACAACAATGCAAACCAGGAAATAATCTGAATATAAAGCAGAAATTCTCCCAGACTCTAAGGAAGCTGTCTTTCCTTTCAGTGCCAGGGTTTCCACCAGAAAACAAGTTCCCTTTGACGCTCTTTGCAAAGGCACCATCGTCGAATCTTTGGCTTAGCGCCTCCCGAGATGACTGTGATTAGTTTAAAGAAATGCAAACAAGCCACAGAGTTTTACTTTTCGTATTCCAGAATTATAATCATCTTTCTCCAGCTCTGCCACAGCACTAAAAAAGAAGTAGATTTGGTTGTGCAAGAATAAATAAGTAATAAATACAACTTCATGACTTTGCAGTCAGATGACATGTAGGATTTCAACCCTTTTTTAGGCAGCGTCTGCACAATTTGTAGTGGTATATTGAGATTTTTTTCTTTGTTTCTGGTTTGGAAATTTCTGCACAAATCTAAGCTTTTTTCCACTTTCAGCCTGCATTACAGAGTCTGATATTGTAACAAATGATACCTTTTAATCAACCCAAAAAACCCAGTGCTTCTTTTATGGCAGTTCCCAAATGATTTTTTTCTTCTATATTTAACATTTCCTAAGTGATTTATCACCATTTATCATAAAATAATTGTTTATATTTTGCAAGTGAAAATCAGGTATTTTCCAATATTTAATAAATCGATCATATAGCTGTTCATAAAAGCTCAGATTAAAGTTGAGGGATATTTTTGTCAAAAAAGGAGAATACTCAAGAAAAAGTGACTTTTTTCAGTAAAATAGATCATTAACTGATCATAAACCAAGCATGTCCATCCATTGTTTTACTGGTGAATCAATGTTGTAAAAGATGATGTTTCCACATAACTACAGAACCTCTGATCGTCCAAATGGATCTTATCTGATGACCATGAAAAGATGAATAACTGTATTTTACACTTATTTACATGCATTACATGTATAGATTGAATATTTTGGCCTAATTATTAAGGCTTATGTATTTCAATTGCATGTGAAATTTCCATCCATTTTAACATAAAGAGGCCAATACACTTTATGTGCTGCATATTTGTCAAATATGAAACAATTAAGAATGAGATTTATGTAATAATACCAATGAACCCAATGTGTTTTGAATAAACAATGACAGATTTACGTATTCATCGATAAATCCAATATGTTTCAAATACTTAAGGACGAGCATATGTATTCAATATGAATTACTCCATTGTATTTGAAATGATTTGAAAAAGGTTTATGCACTAAATCCCATTTAAATACAATGCATAAAGCTTATGTACTTAAAAAATAAACCCAATGCATTTAAAATTTATAACTAGATATTTTGCTTTATTTTTCATTTGGCCTGAACCTACAGTAATATCTACAGCAGAAGTTCCCAAAGTGGGGTCACGGGATAGTAGCACAGGGGTCACAAAACAATTATCTGAAATCTCTTGCTGTGTCCCCTGGGGTTCTGTTGATTAGGGGCAGTATTGATGCATCTATACTTTGAAAGAAGGGTAACAATCAGATGAACAACAGCTTAACAGCAACAAACAAGTAAGACATTGTTGGGCCATAAGGTTTGACTAATGGTGTCATTAATTTAAAAAAAAAAACAAAAAAAAAAACATAAAAGGCTAATAAACATTGTAAAATAGATGCATTAAGCTAAATAAACATTAACAAACACCCCTTGAAGCCCTGCATATAAAACAGAATGCAATAAGTAAAATGTCAAGTACCCATAATGCAGTGGGGGCATGGAGTGTGGAGCATGGATGTACTGAAACCTTTATGTAAACCAGATGTAAACCAATGTCAGAAATATTAACTAAATGACTCTTGTTCCCCTTGACCCACAGCTTGTCATGTTTAAACTATATTCATATGTTTTAACTGATTTAATTTAATTTTCACAATTAACAGATTTATGCTGATTGTAAGGAATTTGAATAAATAAACTCTAAAAATGTAATTATTTAAATGAAATCAAATAGATGCAAATACTTAAAAATAAACTATGCCATTATTCATTTTTCTGAGTGTATTAAACAGATTAGATTAGTTGGCGGTTTGGCCTGTGGTGGATGTTTGAGGCTTTATGAGTTAATTCATTTCCTTTTTAGTTTAAATTCAGTAGTGACATTAAATCCCTTTGCAATCAGCATTCTACATGAGGTCAAACAACATAGATGCATTATTGGCTTTCTTTGGCTTTAAAGTAAAAAACTTACATCCTTGCTGTAGTTTCACCGTGGTAATGAGCTTTTTGATCTAAAAATTCTCTGAGAAGTCAGCATAAAACATATGCTTCATTAAAAGCTGTAGTGTGCAGGGTCATGTTTTTATACTGTAAGATAGAAGCAACACGTCAAACAAAAAGAAGCTCCACAAAGGCAATTATGGAACAACCTTAATTGTACTGCTTTGATCGACCTCAAATGGGTTTTGTACATTTTATGTGAAAACCAGCATGCAGAGCAGTAATGTCATTAATTGAAAATAGGGGAATTGATTGAATAGACAAGCTTTACAAGGGGCATATATTTCACAGCTGCCCGGATGAGGAGCTTCGAAAGAGCCATTGAACCCTGAAATGGGATTTCTCCACTGAACATTTCAGATACTTGTTCAACAATGTTCACATGCTGGAGCTACATCCATCGCTAAACGCGGAAATGCCTTTGCATAAAATGCAAATCGAGTTGTGTGAACCTCCTCAGCAGTGTGAAAAAACCGCACCACAAAAATGCATTTTAATGCCGCTTTGTCGGATTTCAATGTGTCCCGTCTCTTTTGGACATTAAAAGCTTTACATCGATGCTTACAACATGGCCCCCTTTTAGCCTCCCTACCTTGGAAATATTCGCTTTGCAATCTATAAAGAAGCACATGCAGCACATTCCTTTCTTTCTTATGTAGTACAGATGGGGCCAGCTTTAGCCTGACAGTGAATAGTTGTATCAAGCTGCTCAATCAAACAGAGTTTGCATGAAACAAGTGTATCTAATCCCCAAAGCAAATTGGATCCACTTGAAGATACAAGGCCAGGCAGTCCTTAATTGTTATCCCAAAAAAAGCACCCTGCACCCTCCACAGGGAATTGAACAGAACGGGCCAAATTAAGATTCAGGATGTTCATGACTGTCCCTCTTTTAGAAGGAGAGAGTTCAGTTTGTGCCTTTGGGGAGGTAAAAGGATTACGGTCTCGACGGTCTTTTCCTAGGTGCCATTGGATTCTCGGTGACCGCCGGGACTTCCATTTAAGGAAAACCATTCAGGGCAGCACTGGTGAGATTGAGAGACAGAGCGAGTGATGGAAAAGACAGGAACATGGGAGGACAAATCATACATGATTAGAGTACGGAGAGGCAAATGACGCCACCAACAAGAATTGACAAGTAACGGAAAACAACTTTAGCTTGAGAAACAATTCCCCACTCAATTGAAAGTCTCCTGACAGGAAGGATGAAAGACTGTGTTGTAAATGACATGAGCAGAAACAAAAAAAGACATGAATACCGTTACAGTATTTAGGCGAACAATAGGTCTCTTTGCCCTTTTGTCTTTTCTCTGTGGTAAAAGGGTCCTTGATCCCTGCATGCAAATGTTTTTGTTTTTAACGCTATTATGCAAAAATGCAACTTAAGCGCTCACCATGTCTGTGTTTCCAAGATAAATAACACTCATAACTCGCTGGGATTTTGAGCAGATCCGCCTGCTAGTTACGCTTTAAGATGCTCCGGAGTTAAAGGGTGTTCGGCAGCTCTTTTGTAATGCATAATACAGGACAAAATCTGATCTGTCTCCTTTATCTCCATGCTATTTTTATCGCCTTTTGATCAGTGCTGTTCAGTTTTTAAAGACAAGCACGCACACGAGAATTTTGGCATTTCTGAATCAAGAATGACACGTCTTTATAGACAGTTGTGGATGAAAGGGATCTTTAAATATTCAAGCAAACATCTAAATGAAAGAAAGAATGTTCAAGCAGGTTCGTTAATGATGAATCCTTTTTGATGTTTTTTGACAAGAATAGGCTCGGTGCCACGCTCTGGGCCGGCCTACACAGCTGCTGATAATTTGGGGTCCCTGCGACGGGATAGGGGAAGAAATAAGAGGGTAAAATTTATGAGGTAGGCTAATTTTGTGTCTGGCTTTGGAGTTATTCACAGAGGATTTATGTGGCGTGATCAAACAGGGTTTTCATTTGGAGTCTTTTTAGATCAGTGGAATGAATGGAATAGTGATGCTAGGGTTAAGTAATGGCTCTTTTGCTTTTTTTTTTGTTACTGGACGGTAAAACACCAAATAAATTGATGTTTTGAACATAATGTTTTCAGGACATTTAATACAGTACAACGCTAACGTATATCCTACAAAACTGAAGTTTTGACTGATTTTTTTTTTTTACCATTATTGTTATTAACCATTTGCATTGCAAACCAACAGAATTATCAGTCAATACTGAAGAGGTAAACATTAGATGCATTCAGAGATATATTTTAATATGTCACCTGGTTGAATGTTGAATTACTATGCTGTAGCATCTGATTTAACCCATAAAGATCCAAACAGCTACTGATCTAAACTGTTTAATCCCTGTTGATCTATTAATCCTATCAATACGTGTAAACACTTAGTGTAAAATACAGTTTGTCATCTTTTTATGGTCATCAGATATGACTCTTTGGACGTTCGGAGGCTCTGTTGTTACCATGGAAACACTGTCATCTTCTACAACACTTATTCACCAGTAAAACCATAGAGTTGGATCAATGACGGTGGATGGAGATACTTGTTTTTACATTAAGTTAAAGATATACTCTTTTGAAAAAGTCACTTTTCTTCAGTTTTTCTCTATTTTGATGTAATAACCTTTGAATTTGCTCAGAGTTTTCATGAACATCTACATGATCAGTGAATTAAATGCAGGAAAATACATGATTTGCACAGAAAAATGCAAAACACAGGATAATATTAAGATAAGATATACTTTATATATCCCCCAAGGGGGAAATTGAAATGTACAGCAGCACAAAACAATATGCATCAAATACGATAGAAAAAATAGTAAACATTTGTGACTAAAAGTGACAAAGTATCAATAATAATGATAAATGAAGTAACAACTGTGCAAGTGAGTGACATTTACAGATGCAAAAGTCTGTTCAGAGCAGGATGTAATTCAAGCCAAGCTGCTATTATAAAAGGTGATAAATCACTTTCAAAAAATTGTTAAATATAAAAGAAACAAGTGGTGCCAGGCAAAACAAACCCCACCCCTCACAATCATTTTAGTTCTATAATGGACATCTCCCTCTCCAAATGTGAGACTATGGGTTTGACCTTTCAAGGTCACTCAAGGTCAAAGGTCATGATGCCATTTTGGAGCCTACATGTGGTTTCCTATCTGTCAACAATAGTAACTGAGTACT
>JAPQRP010000014.1:12444128-12460603 GCA_037367295.1 Apogon hyalosoma
GAGTATTGTACTTTCAAGCTTTGAGCTGACCTTTGCCACAGTTTTTTCATTCTTCTGTTATTTTTACTTGCGGAATATTTAACGGTAGTGATTTAGAGATGAGTTTATCTTTTTTCGAAGGCTTTTTTTTTAGTTTTACTGCACGATTGAGCTTGTTTCCCAGAAGCGAAATGTCTCAACAGAGGAGGGAATCGACTGCGCTTACTGGGAAATTTCTCAAGTATCTTTTCCAAATTTAGCATTTATTCATGGTTCAGTGACTGGTTTGACATTAGTAACAGCTGAAATAGATATTTTGTTGTGTAAGGTCAGCAGGATGCACAGATGGGCGGCAACATGACAACAAATATCCCAAAAGGCAGAAGTCAAGTAAATATAAAGATGATATATTAGCAAATAATGGGACAGAACTCCTCCATTATTTCCACTTCAACGCTGTGGATGGAGTCACAAGTGTCTTGGACATCCTGAAGTCCACAATCAGCTCCTTGGTCTTCATCACGTTGAGCTGCAGATGGCTCCGCCCACACCAAATGACGAGACGAAGGAGTCCCCAGTAGCCTGGTACTCCATCTCCTCACCCTCACTGATGCATCCGACTACTGCAGAGTCATCAGAAAACTTCAGAAGGTGGCTGGTCGAGTTCGAGGACAGAGAAAAAAGATTTGAGGGAGTGGGAGAAAATAAAGAAGGAACATTAAAAGAAGGAGTAGGGAGATGAGAGCAAATAAAGAGAAGGATGAAAGGATCAACTCATTGTGCAGGGATTTGGGATAAAGGCAGTAAACTTTGTATCACAGTATGTCTAGAGTAAATCCTCCACTTTTTATACCCTTTTTTTTATTAAGGAGTTGCGTGAAAGTTATGCTTGTTACGAAACAAGGTGATTAATCTGTACAGTTAAATAATAGGAGGCTCTTTTTATGGTGACTAAGCATTTCAGGGTGTGAAGCATTGGTCACGGCCAGCTGGTAGATTTGAAACTACTTGGGGAATTAGCTGCTGCTGCTACAATTGGCAAGAAACTGGATTAACATTTCTAGATTTTAAGCCTGACTTACCCCCGCTGTTTTCATCGTGGACAAAAAAAAAAAAAAATTGCTAGATAAAAAATTCAAATGGCATTAATGATGCACTGTTCTTGTCACAAACCAAAATAGATGAATCACATAAAACGCTAAATGATACCAGCACCATTTGCTTGAGGAGTAAAACAGCAAATCCTCTGCATCCTGTTTCGAAGTGAACACAGCTGAAAATAGCCATAACATACGTGGAGTTTTATAATTTAGCAGAGGCGCCTCAAAGGTTTCGAAGGCTGGGGTTAATACTATAATAAATGAGGAACACTTATTTTCTTTCTCCCTCTTATTCTGTCTCGTATTTGTCCTTTGTCGCCGGCACTTCGGGCTCCAAGGAAACACAAAGACAAGGCCTCTGTTGCATGTGTCATCTATGTTCATTAGTGCCGCCATTAACGTCTATGTCATCTTTCCCACTGGCTCACAGGCTGGAACTGCTTCCAATCGGAGCATTATCTACAGATCTGCCTTCAGTGGAAAATGACCTCCGCCATGCCACGGCGAGCTGCCTGACTAGAGAGTCATCATGCATGCATTAATCCCAAATGACTGAATCATTTACATTTTTAAGGTAAGTATGTTTCAGTAGATTCCCACCAGTAGCTTTGTCCATTAGTGGAGCACTGATGTAGAACATGTGGAAATTCATTACACAGCTAATTCAGTTTTATATCATTGTAAACTACACTATATGGACAAAAGTATTGGGACATGTTGAATTCAGGTGTTTCTTTTCTAAATAATAATGACAAATGTTATAATATAGTTTTATATTGGGATAAATATCATTTTATTACTTTAGTTAGTGGTGTTTAAATTGTTATTTTTGCTTCCAAAATGATTCAGAGATTGTTTTACTTAATTTCTCTCAACTTTTTTTTTTTTTTTTGTATTGGTACCTACATTTCTCTGACTGTAAATAATAATTTTCTACCACAGCTAACCTAACGGCTAATCTACTTTCTTAACATCTCACTTAGAAAGAAGAAAAATCTCCCTTTAACCTTTAAGGAAGTACTGATATATTTATCTAAAATGAGCAAAAACTAGGACGTTACAAGGTGTACCCATGATGCGTTCCAATATGTTTGTCCATATACTTCATTTCCTGAAAGTTTAATGGGAGATTTTTATTCTCAAGTGAGATGTGAAGAAAGTAGATGGTTAGTTGTGGTAGGAAATTATTATTACAATCAGAGCATGATTTATTTATTTTTTTTAAATAAATTTAGAGGTAGAACATTTAAAACCATAGTAATGGGGAAAAAAAGTTGAGAAAAATTAAGAAGCAAAAATATCTTTAACATTTTTTTTTATTTTATTCATGAGTATGATTTTAAATGGTCGGCCTGAATTTCAAACAATTTTTCATGCTCTTACCGTAAATATATGTATATTTTTTTTACTAAAACTTACATCTACTTTCCTCACGTCTCACTTAGGAAGAAACATCTCCCATTAAATTTTAAGAAAATACAGACATTTTTATCTCAAATCCACATATTAAGGACACGTTACGAGCTGTAGCCATGATGCATTCCAATATTTCCATCCATATAGTTTATAAACATCAATATATCCTTAAAGTTTAATGGGAGATATTAAGAAAGACGATGGTTAGTTGTGGTAGAAAATTATTATTTACATGCAGAACATGAAAAGTATTGTAGAAATTTAGAGGTAGAACATTTAAACTTATAGTCATGGATTTAAAACATAAATAAATTTTAAAAAAAAAAAGTTGAGAGAAATTAAGTAAAAAACATCTCTGAGGCATTCTGGAAGCAACAATAACAATTTAAACCAATCTAACCAATGTAAAATAATGATATTTATCACAATATAAAACTATATTATAACATTTGTCATTGTTATTTAGAAAAGAAACACCTGAATTCAACATGTCCCAAGACTTTTGTCCAAATAGTGTATGTCTATGCTGACATTCAGTGGCAGGAGTAACTTACCAGCATGTCTCCCATCTTAATTTCTTAAAAAAGTTACTGAGCTGAGAACCAAGTAAGTCGAACTGAGCCCTGCTAAGATAAGTCATTTCACTGATCAAGCAATTTATATGAAATTATGATGATCCATCCCAGTTTCCAGATTAAAATGATACTGCTACAGTCTGCTCACAACTTGGAAGTCTCACTAGGTGGGTTTCCATCCAGTTGTTTCATTTGATTTATCCAATTGCAAAGGAAAATGAGTTCATCATGGTTTAAAACTGTGCTAGTAAGATGGTCTTCCTTAAAACAGCTACTACCAAATATGAATAGGTGTACAAGTTATCTGGATTGTTTGGTTTGTTCAATGCAAAATGCTGCAAAGGTGCACTTGAAAGGGCCTTTTGTGTTATTTATTACTTATTTAATTATGCATTTTTAACCTTTATTTAACAAGGAAGTCCCATGACGATAAACCGTAATTTCAAGGGAAAGCACATCAGACCGTACAATACACAAACATGGCAGAGACAGATGGATAGAATATGACACAAATAAAAGCAACAGGTGAAAGCTAGAGCGAGAGAACAGAGGAGAAGGTATATGAGATGGAATTCATGTAGGAACAATTACACTCAGTTACATAGTTTTAAATTCACCCAAGGAGACAAAAAAAACATTTAGTTGTCAAATAAATAAGCGCAATAAGAGAACGCTGATTTACCAAGTGTGTAAATCTGAGGACCTTTATACAGAAGCCATATAGAGGAATGAAAATATAACAGCTAACAGCATTTAAAAAAAAAAAAGAAAAAATGCTGGATGCAAGAGAACAATCTCCCAATAGAAGTGCTTCCACTGGAGGATGAAAGTCCATATATGACTTCCTATCACTGCTCAGTAGTAATTATATTAATATCTGTAACCATTTCCATGTTATAAGCCATGACAATATGGCCCATTATAAGTAAAGGCACATTTTTAATATTTTAAATAATAATATTTAACAGACTTTGTAGACACTGTCCCAAAGAAGCTACATAAAACATTTGAAATGAATCTGCCCATTAGTTTCAGAGAAGATTGTTGAAATCTAGACATTGGAGAACTTGTTTGACGCTTCAAGGTCAAAGATCATGGACTCAAATGAAAGTTCATATGTGACTTTCTTCAGTGCTCAATAGTAACATAAAGTAAGCAGCAGGGACATTTTAAATACTTAAAAAAAAAACAAAAAAAAAACTTGACTTTGAATGAAGCTAATGACTCAATTCATATGAAACAAAATGGCTGCTATAACCCTTATGTGCAACTCTGTATTCCTATGATGCAGTTGCAGCTTTTTTTTCAAGTAGCGACCGCTACTTTCAAAGCTCTAACGCCCCAATGGCGGAGGGAAAGAGAATTATAATCCTGGCTCTGCTGCCACTTTTTATTCCTGCTGAGTGCATCCAGTGAGCCTTAGTGCCAGCAGATGTCATATTTCATACAATAACTTTAACATGGATACCTTTGAGTGAGGAGCTGATATTGAACGGTATGACTGACTGACACCTTTTGATCCGGGAACCGAACCACTGATCAGCATCGAACAGAGTTGTTTTAAGCTGTAACATTTTTTATGCGGCTCTGTAGACAGGGTGTTTCAATACCGTATTGGTCCAGCATGGAAATACACTTACAAAAAAATAATAATAATGATAATTATATTTGTCTGCATTGTACTTCCCTTTTTCATCTCTCCCAAGAATAAAACAGAGTGATATTTTTTTCCATTTACAGTACAGTTTTTCAGTTTATTTACTTATTCTTATAATGTATATAGGATGGAATCGCACCTATTGATAGTTAAGATTGTATTAGAAGTAAATAAGAAAGTCAAATCTAAATATACACATACATTAATTTTTGCTTTCAGTCACCAAATAGATTCCTGGAATGATTATGGATGTGTTTTACAGGGTCATCATGAATGAAATTACTGTGTCCATTCTAGCAAATTACAATGCAAAAAGTGAAAATATCACAGTAAATAAATGCAATTTCCTCTCTCTTGCTTTTATTTCAACCCAGAGCTAATGTAAACGTAATATCACATCACAACCCACTGATATATTGTACATTATTTGCCTATAAACTTAGCTGTAGAACAACAAAAACATACATTTGATGGTGGTAGAACCTTTATAAACGTAATAGATGCTTGACGGGCTTATATCCAGTGTTGTACAGGTGGCTCATGCTCTGCGTAAAGCTGGAGTTTGTAGGGATGCCTTCTGTTGCTCATCATCATCGCATATGTTGAAGAATTAGACAGATCAAGTTGATTTGGAAGACGACTCAGAAGCTCAGCGTTAATAGAGCTGAAAGCTATTAATTCTATTAATATTAAACCACTTCTGGTGAAAGAGATGCATATTACATGTTAATTAAGTTAAATACAACAGTAAGATGAATGTCCGTGACACTGTTTATGACACATAAGTAAATTAGCAACAAGATCCACCCATTAACTCTTAAAAACCTGACATGTCATCGCTGACACACCCTGCGCATATGCAGTTTGGATGGCTGTAACTCTTTCACTGTTTGTACAATTGGAAATATTCCAATGGTTTCTGAAACCAGAGACGTTGCACTTTATAGGTTTTATGGGGTCATCATGGTAATTTCACTCACACCTGTATTAGAACCTGGAGAAGAAGCTGTTTAAGCAGAATTATAACACGCAGTAAGTTGTAAATGATTGCTAGATTTTGAAAGATCTGGAGAAAAAAAAGTGCTCTAGAGAAATGGGCAAACGGACTCACTCACAGCATATTTTCTAGCCTTTTGTTACTCAAAAAAAAAAAAAAGTACATGTGGACAATTATAGGCTTAGGGTTGTTTCAGCTCCAACACGTTGTTTAATCCAAACTGATGCAACGAGTAGGTTCTCATTTCTTAAACAACCATCAGTTTGATATTAAATGTAAAGATTGGACTGTATTTCAATGGAAAAAGGTTATGTGGTCTGATGAGTCCAGAGTGATGGGTGCATCAGAATGAAGTGAGAGGCAGATGAAGTGATTTCCCATCATGCCTAGTGCCTACAGTACAAGCCTGTGGGGGCAGTGTTATGGTCTGGGGTTGGTACAGTTGGGCCAGTCTATGTTCAGTAATATTGTGCTGTATGTATGATGGGAATAAATGTTGTGACAATGCATAAGGTTTTTTTTGTTTTTTTTTTGTTTTTTTTTAACCATAAAGACCCAGTGCTATTTTTATGCCAGTTCCCGAATGAATGTCTCTTTTTATTTATCCTCTCTTAAGTTATTGATCACCATTTATTGTAATATTATCCTCTGTATTTTGCGTTTTTTCAATGAAAATCAGGTATTTTCCAATATTTAATTCACTGATCATGTAGATGTTCATAAAAGTTCAGATTAAAGTTGATAATCATAATATCAGAAGCAAAGACAAATAAAAAAAATACTTTTTTTTTTTTTTAAAACAAAATAGAACATTAACTGAGCATAAACCAAGTGTTTCCATCCACCGTCATTGATCCAACTCCATGGGTTTTACTGGTGAATCAATGTTGTAGACGATGACAGTGTTTCCTAACTAACAAGCTTCTGAACATCCAAAGGGGTCATATCTGATGACCATGAAAAGATGTCAAAACATATTATCCAGCAATTGTTTACATGCATGTATAGGATTTGTGAAATATATTAAATATATTTGTGGCTTTTTTTAACTTCCTGTTGAGACTTGGCTTCAAACTGATTATTTTTACATCAACTAGTAAAAATCAGTATGAAACTGCTAAGAAACTGCATTTACATGAACTATTTCAATGTATGGGTATTATTAGAGGTTCAGCTTGTATTACATGTTTTAGATCACTAAATGCTTTTTGTTGCTGGTGGCTGAAGCTAAGAACTACTTCCATTTGAAATCTTAGACAAGGTCATTTTTGTAGCTGTAGTGATTGAGATAATCAGTGGAAAATCAAACTTGGAGCAGCTCTATTTGTGTCTGGATACTTGATGCCGTTTTCTTTTCTTTTTATGTCACCCTGGTGTTTTTTGTTTGGTCGGTCGAGTGCACTTCGCTCATATCTGTTCATTTTCCGGAGTTGGCTGCATGTGCTTTCATGTCGTGCAGCTGCAGAGAGTAACAAAATTCAACCTTGTAATCTTTGCGTAGCTGCAGAAAGCTTGAAATCTTGAGCTAAAAGTGTCTAATAGATGCAAACATCCGAGTTAGGTGTTGAGTCTCAGTGGGTGGGTATAAGAATGACCCTTTCACTTTGCACAAAGAGTGTGTTGTTTGTTAATATCAAAAAATATCAGCGAGAATAAACTGCGAGTTCATCCATCTCTAGGTCTTCTCCTTAATCAATAGCACCCCCCACACACCCCCCCCCCCATACGCACACTTCCTCTCTCCCTCCACTCTTTCCTCTAATGTGCAGTAAGCACAGGCTCTGTACCATCTTCACACAGAACATCCTGTGTTTGGTGAGCCGCCGTTGTACCCAAAATAGTTGTTGTTCTTCTCCTCAGCATCCGATTGTCAGGGCTTTGAATCATATCTCAGTTCCTCCAAAAAACAGAAGGCGCAGAAGCATCTTAAAGCACCCCCCCTTCCAACCTCAACCCCTCCCCAACTCCAAACTCAAACATCAAGCAGGCAGCAGTGTCCTACATAAAAAAAAGAGAGGGAAAAAAGCGACATGAAAACCCAAATGTCCTCCCAGGGGGAAGAACAACAAGGAGAATAAGGCGAAGACAGTGCAGCAGGCAGACCCCATGTACAGATACACACAGATGCAGACATGCATGTGCATATGTGATTGCTGACAGGCGCCCAAACACACACATGAACACACAGCAGCAGCCTCCCAACAGGAGAGTTTCTTTTTTTTTTTCCTATTGTCAAACCCCTCTGTCCTCACGATTCACAGCGCATGAAAGCTGGGGGTGGTGGTGGCTCATGGGATGATCGAATTAATCGCAAATATACAACAAATATAAAAACACTCAGCAAAACACAATAAACAGAATTTAAGACTCATTTCTGTTCCTCATGATTTGGCTGAAATGAAACTCCAAAATGCATGTTGTCACCAAAGTCTAATCCTAGCCTTAAACTCTTTTTCTGGCAAGTGATCACATTTGGTAATTTCCACTAACATTAAATATGGGGCCTCAGTGAGGTCAAGAAGCATGTTGGTTTTTATAACACTATTTGATAGAAATAGTGAATACGAGTGACTTTTGTCAGTTTATGACCTTATAACAGTAACAGTTGTTTTATTGTGTGTTTACTTTTAAGCCAGTGCTGCTTAGATGTTTTAGGGCAAGAGGAAGGAGACTGTTGTCATGGCAACCGATGAGGAGGTAGATGACAATGTCCAATAACACATTAAGGTTGAAATGGGAGTATTTCAATGAGTGCCCTATAAAGGGTTAAAGCAGCGTATGATTTGCATCACTAATTTATCTTCAGATTTGTAAAATTTCACTTGGGCCTTTTCGGAAATTGTGTTACGAAGTGCATCGTGGGAACGGGAGTTCCATGCAGCTGCAGCAGCAACAACCACAGAGACAACTTATCCACTTATACACGTACTATAAGGAGCGAGTGAGCAGTGAGGGCCCGCCCATACCTTGTATGTTTGCGAGGCTTGTATGATTAGCCTACACAATGACATATTCGACACAATGACGGGCTATAGGTGCAAAATGGCAGCCACGCTTCTGTCAGTCTGCCCCAGGGAAGCTGTGGCTACATATGTAGTTTACCACCATCAGAGTGAGAATGTGTGAGTGAATGAATAATGGATCCACTGTATGAGCTTTGAGTATGTGTTCCTAGAAAAGCACTATATAAATCTAATCCATTATTATTATTATTATTATTATTATTATTATTATTATTATTATCATTATTATTATTATTATTATTATTATTATTATGAAAATGCCATAAAACTGATGTCTATGTATGGTTTTTCATGATCACACACCCCCTATTATAAGATGACAATTGCCGTACAGTGATTCCTTCCATTTCTTCTGACACTGCAGCTACATGGAACTCCCATTCCCACATTGCTTTGCGACAAAATTCCGAAAAGTCTCACGTGACGTTTCGGTTTGGTATGTAAACAAATGGACTGTTTGTGATGGAGTCAACGTCAAAGTTGTTCACTGTGAGGTAGGGATGGGAACAAATATCCTGCCCCCTCAAATAGAAGTTTCTGAAGGTAGGGAAAAGGAAAATGAGGTGCACAAAAGTGGGAGACATTGAGGAATTAGTAAAGTGTCTTTAGTTTCACTTTCACTTTGTATGGTAGTATGGTGTGACGACCTCCCCCCCACCCAACTGGGCCCAGCATTATTATTTGTGCATACTGTATATGTTATATTTTCTGTACAGAGATGGAAATATAAAAGACAGTTAATGCAAACAAACCCTGTTTGTACTCTTTTATTCCCTCGCCCAATGAGAATCGATAAGAGAATCAATAAGGAATCGGATCGATGAGCAACATTGATAATGGAATCGGAATCATTAAATTCTTATTGATTCCCATCCCTACCATGAGGGAAGTGATTTAGCACAGAAAGACTAATGGATTAGTGATAATTAGGAGATTATAGATAGAAATTTGCAGAAAAATTAGTGATGCAAGTCATATGCAGCTTTAAGAAGTAACCATGATTCTGTCACCAGTGCAATTGAAACTAATTAAAATTGCAGATTTGTCTTGAATTTCTCTGTCAAACCATCACATCACTATGTTTTTATGGCATTTGCACTGTTACCGTGTTTGGACTAGATTTTTCATTTTTGATCCATAATCTCCTACATTCTACAGTGGAAACCAAATGCCAGTATTTGGTGGTCTGGAGCCAAATTAAACTCAAACTGGTTTAGAATGGAAGTTACACACTCAGCCAAAGAAGAAAAACAGAGGCCACCGATGTAAATCATTAGAAATCCGTGTCAGTGAGTAGAAGTAGCACACATAAGTGGCTGGAGGTTGCAGGGATATTGTACATATAACAGGTATACAATAATACACACAAAAGGAAAAAGTTGATAATGAAATGAAATGAAAAGATATACGCTAATACAAAGTGTAGCTTTCACCTGAAGTGCACTCCACATAGTTCCTCTTTATCTCTTTACCACCCTTGGCTTCTAATATTCTGGTTTTCAGAATACTAACATTATATATAGTTTTCATATTATAAAACCAGCCCGTTTCATTTTGACCCCCAGTGTACTTCAGTACTTGTTGCTTTTCATCTGATAAATACAAATTATAAAGTACACAGAGGCCGTAGCCTGTATGAGTCCTTGTCTAATTATGAATTACATTTATTTCACTGAAGGTAGACTTTATTTTGTACATAATGTTAAATGAATAGGGTTTGCATAGATGTGTGAACTCAACAGGCAGTTATGACGCATGGTTTGGCTCATGCTACGCAGGCATGTAACAAAACAATCGCCCCTAGCCCATAACAGTGCGCGACCCTTTAAATTAGGACCCATGGCAAAAATGAACTCAATAAATAATTCTCTCTAATAAAATAATATCAGAAAAACCGGACGCTTTTCATTGGGCTCCCCAAGCCCTAATTAAAATGGAAACAAAAACTATGTTATAAAGTCATGAGGAAGAAACAGATTTGGTAAATTTGACTGCCTCAGTCAGTGAATAGCCTTATGACCGAAGGATTCAATTGGTTAACTCTTTAAAACCTGGCGTGTCATCGCTGACACACCCTGCGCATATGCTGTTTGCATGGCTGTAACTCTTTCACTGTTTGTGCAACTGGAAAATTTCCAAGGGTTTCTAAAAAGTGAGACGTGTTTTATTGAATCATTACAGTCATTTTGTTCACGCTTGTATTAGAAGCTGGAGAAAAAGCTGTTTTAGCAGAATTATAACATGCAGTAAATTGTAAATGACTTGTAGATTTTAAAAGTTCTATGTGCCCTGAAAAAATGGGCAAATTGACTCACTCACAGTATATTTTCTAACCTTTTTATAGTCAAAACTTGCATGTTGACCTGTGGCAATTCCCAGGTTCTAGAGTTGATAAAATGGGGAGCTGAGCTAATCTTACTAGTGTAACACAGATTAGAAACAAATAGAATGGCCCTCATTTTGTTTTGTATTGACATCGACGTGGACTATAGACTTTTACACAGGAGTGAACATGACGATTTATTGTGCCTCACTGCCGTCCTGTGTCCGGATCCGGGGGGTCCGGAGGGGGATGTTAATGGAGGACCGGCAGAGTGGAACCGGGCCACAGTAAGAACCAGACACCAACCTTGTTAGCGTGTGATCACAGCCGGATCTGGTTCTCCTGTCGTGTCCCGGTGGTTCCATTGATCCAGCCCCCCCTCGTTTGCAGGACTCCTCTGCAGGGCGCCTGTAAGCCCGTTGTAATTTTAAAAACTAATGACTCAAAAAGTATTGGTCGTATCAATAAGCTATTTTTGCCTGTCATCCTTGACCCAAAATACATAAGTACTGCAAAAGGCAAAGGCTAGATCTTTCCAGTTTATCAGTTATAAGGCAGTCACACATACACACACACAGAGGCCACTTGGCTTTTATAATATAGATAAGAAAAAAGTCCAGACGGGGGTTAAAAGTTCTGAGTTAAAAAAAAACATGTTGCTGTATTTTGATAAGAAACATTAAAGTGAATGATTATACTCGTAACTACTAGACACGTTGCACCTTGAAGCAATGTATTCTTTTTCCGTTCTTATCCTAATAAAAAATATATAATCCTTATGATGATGGACCACTATCAGAACGGCTCACTTTGATTGCACAAATGTACTCTCCAGGCTGCATCAGGGTCAACTTGAACCATAATGGTAAATCAATACCTCACAACTCCCATCCTCTCTCCTTTTTCTCCTCCAAGCTTTTTTGTCTGACTTATACAAACAAGTGATTTTTCAAATTCTGAAGACGGCCTCCGCTGAGACAAAGTCAGAGACAACTTCAGTCTTCCAGGGAAACGCTGATGATCTTTAAAAGCACACACACAGGACCAGACAACAGTATGACTGATAGCGGGCACGATAACGCGCACCTCCCTCACAATGGAGATTTTACAGGGTGCTGTTTTTTGTTGTTGTTGTTGTTGCAAGGAGAGAGTTGTTTTGTCCAGAAATTATAGAAAAATATTAAAGGAAAATCAATTCTGCTTGGTACAACTTCATCATCTTCTTCTTGGAAGCTAAATTTAGATTTACCCATTACAAATGTGGGATTGAAAGGGAGATGACAAATGTTCTTTCCTGTCTTAAAGCAAGTATTTTAACCTATAAAGATCCGGTGCTTTTTTTTGTGCTACTTTTCATTGGCGTTTTTCTCTCTATTTAGCCTTTCTTAAGTGATTTATCACCATTTATTATAATATTATCCTCTCTATTTTGCATTTTTTTAATTTAAAAATTATGTGTTTTCCTGTATTTAATTGAAAACTCTTTAAATTCAAAGGTTATTATATTAGAAACAGAGAAAACACAAGAAAAAAGGGATTTTTTTCAGCAACATCATCATGCATCGTTGCATGCGGGTGCATTAGCGACTACTGCTGTACATAACAGCATTATAAATCACTCAGCACATGCCCCCCATTTCCTGAAAATTTCATCAAAATCCTTCCATAACTTTTGGAGTTATCTTTTTAACAGACAAACCCTGATGAAAACATAACCTCCTTGGCGGAGGTAACAAACAAAGTAGTAGTGATACTTGCAAGAGCTGTAAAGGTAAGATGAGGATTTCGTGCTAGAGTACAATACCTTCGTCAGCTATAATTTAAAACTGACACCGAGGCTTGTTAGACCAATTAGCACATCCAATCCTGTTTGTAACAAATCACAGGACTGGATGTCAGAGCTCCAGACAGAAAAGAGCTAATGACAACGAGTGCTCAGACGGTCTATGCCTCTAGGGTTACCGCGCTGAGTGTACAACGAAGACTAAAACAGGCAATTATCTGTTTCCAAGGACAAACTGTGCAAAAATCAATCAAGTGTTTGAGAAAGTTAGCATGTCGGTTGGAGAAACTTGATTAGCTTTGATCTCAAATGACTGATTACGCATTTCCAACTTGGAAGAAAGGAGTTTGTTCTCGCAGCCTGTGGTGTTTGATGAACTTCAGCTCCACCACAGCCACGCCGGTTTTAAACAGCTTTTATGGCTCTCCTTTTATTGATCATTCATTACCGTTGCAGACTTCTAAAAATCTCCTACGTTATTCACAACATCCGAGGACGTTTCATAGACTCTCCTCCCTCTCAAACATTCTTCTGTTGTTAATCATTTTATCTAAATATAATGTTTGTTTCAAGGCAAAGGTAATGGAGTAGAACTGCTTTTCAGTAGGTCTTTGAATAGTCTTTGCTGACATCTTACCTCCCTACGTTAACACATGTACGTCAATGCGCCAAAGCGAGTAAGAAGCAGCTCTTAGATGTATTTAACTGCACTCTCTACAATAGTGGACACAATGTATTTTTAATCACAGACAGAATCATTGATAATACAGCTCTCAGATCAGCCCGACTGCAATTACAGCTGAGCTCTATTGTGCAATCTAAAAGATTTCTGGAGCATATGTTGTCTTTTCCTTCTATTGAAATAAGTCATCTGAGGAACCTGCTTATTTTGTCTATTGTATAAAGTCTCCCTGCACTCAACAGCAACGTTTCAAAACTTGTTTGCTGTAATCTTTGACGTTGATGGTGCAGAATTACACAGTGCAGAGTCTGATTTGATCGGTTTTGTAACTTTTACAATAATAATGCTGAGTAAATGTAAAGTGGACTCTACAAGTTGCAATGTTTGATGGTTGTTTACGTTGCCCCGAAGGGACATTTGGGGAAAAAAAATGATGGGTGGAAAAAAAAACATCTCGCAAAATTCTTTACATTAAGAGCGATGTTCTTCTGGGTCATCCATGCTCAGAACGGAAACAAAATAAACATGACAATGGAGTGAGAGAGGTTTATTGGGTTTTACTTTGACCTGGGTCTAAAATACAAAGATATTAAAACAGTGCTTGGCAGTAGACACGGGTTCAATGTTAGTGAGAAACATCTAAAAAGGTTCTTTCTCATTGCAAAACATATTCAGATGTTGCATTCCTGGTTGTTTTCATTAAGAACCAACTGCAATACTTCAGACAGCTTCACGGGTATGGATGGATGTATGTGAAATGCAGAGAATGTGGACTACGGGTGAGGAAACAGGATTTGAGATTGGCATTAAAGGAACTGTACATCCATAGCAAAAGTTTTGTGAGATCTTGCAAAAGTTCATGTTTTTCTTTTTTTTTTTTTTTTCATCCATGTCCCTTAGGAGGCTCCGTAGTTGGTTGCACACTAGGCGAAAAATATCAACCATTCACCATATAAGTCAGAAGTGCCAAAGTTATTTTAGTTCAGTCCAATATGATCTGAAGTTAGCCGCACCAGTAAAATAACAACATAATAACCTATAAATAATGTCAGCTCCAAACTTTTCTCTATCTTTTAGAGTGAAAAAAGTAAAATTACAGGGTGAAAGCATTTAAATCTACAAAGTATCTGTAAATAAAAAAAAAAGTGAATAACATGAACAACCATTAAAAAACAGAAATTTATTAAGAAACATAAGTGCCATTTTAACTATATTATGCCTTAGTTTCTCATTTGCATTACAACTTAGAAAACACAGTAGAACAGGCAGAATATTGTTAAAATTACATTTCTCTTAAGACATTTCGTGCCGTCCATATTTGTTCAGGTTTTTCACATTTTTTTGTGAAAGAGTAATTTGCAAATGTAAATTTTTTCGTGTAATTTACTTTTTTTTTTTTTAACACTAAAGCAAAGAGAAGAATGTGGAGTTAACATTATTTATAGGTTATTATAATAGTATTTTATTGCTCTGACCCTCTGGAGATCAAATTGGTCTGAATGTAGCCCCTGAACTACAATGATTGTTAATATCGTGAGTAGAATTTTTGCATTTCACAAATTCATCCTACAGGCCAGATTGGACCCTTTGGAGGGCCAGATTTGGCCCACGGGCCATATGTTTGACACAAGAGCAAAATGAGACAGATGAGTAATCAGGTCTCCTTATCCGGCCACAGTACCAGCAAATAACCAATCAATTATGTGACTTAAGTGTTCTCTGCATCCAATTTGATTCAGAGAACATGTTTACACTTCCTCTGTGTGCTTTCATTCTTCACTTCAAGCGACTAACAAACAATTCAGTTAAATTTAGGATTTTTATTTCACAATTTGACGTTTCTATGTATATTTTTAAATGCAAAATTTCCAAATTAAGTATATTTATGGAAATCCACCTAATGAACGTCAGTAACATGACTATATTTTGATTGTTTTTCTTTTATAATTACAGTATCTTCAACAGCAATACACCCTTTGCAAAATAAAATACCTGTATACTTGTTTAGCTCAAGAATCTTCCATCCTCCATTACAAACTGCCATATCTTTGAGATTATATAAAAAAAAAAGCTGCTGTCTAAAACCTAGAATGTTAAAACATAAATGGAATGAAAATCAGTACACTGCTGGTTTTATATTTACATTTATGCTGATTATATTTAACAGTAAGGAATCTAACATTACTCGATTTTTGGAAAAGTCAATAAATTGGCAAATTATTGAAAAATAATCATGGGTGTATTAAAAATGTCTAGAAAATTAATATTATATAACATATTAATTTAATACTCATTAATATGGTAACTAGGGTGTTTATAGTGTATATAAATGATAATAATCTTAATAATAAGTCATTGTTTGCCTTTTTTTAAGAGACCATATTCATATGTTTGTTCTAATCATGATTATCATATTATATTGTATATTATTATATTATATATCAGTTTTGTTTTGTTTTTTTCTACATGTAAACAGGCCTTACACTATGCTACACAATTTTTGGGCATGAACATGTGTGTATGCTTACGTGTAGATATGTCTATAGGGAAATGTATACTGTATGTGCCATGTTGCATTTTATCTGTTCAAGTGTAAGTTTATGCTTTACAAACTCTGTTACATTTGTCCATGGGAATAGGTGGCTTGTTTTTTTTTTTTTTCTTTTTTGTTTGTTTTTGTTTGTTTTTTTGTTTTTTGTTTTGTGTTCTGCTGTGTATAAAAACAACATTTCCGATAGTTTAGACTTTTTTTTTTGCATTATTGCTGTCAAAAACTCAATAAAAAAATAACCTTGGATGATTATCATTAGTATGTAGGATTATTTGAGCTCCTACCATAATTGTACCATAACCAAACCTAAAAATATAGCCACAGATTAAAGCAGCAATGACTGTATCAATTACATTGTGCACCAACAAACAACTATTTGGATTTGGATT
>JAPQRP010000014.1:12462073-12477470 GCA_037367295.1 Apogon hyalosoma
GCACCTGGAGGGTTCAAATTCAAACTTTTTGAACTATTAGGGTCCAAATACACAAATAAATGAACCAAAGACTAATTAAAGTGGGTTTAGCTAAATATGACCCCTTTAAAACTCTTCTTTACTTGTTTTAACATCCATCAGCATCTGTTTTTTTTGTTCATGTGACTGTAGTTGCGCAAAAAGGTCTTTCCATTGCAGTTTTGCGCACAATTCCAATTTTGCTACGCCCCAAAAAAAAAACACCTCTTGCAAGCACTAAAACTTTTCAACAAAAAATGAGAGTTTTGGTGAAATTGCTGGCATATTTATTGTGCAAGCAATTTGAGGGTCAGTGGAAAAGCGACTTGTGACGTCTTTGGCGGTCGTCACGGTGTCTACCCGTCTCCTCCAACGGTTCTGGATCGCCCTTATCGTCTAGTCTCGCCGTCTTTTTTTATCAAACAGTCTGATAAGTGTCCACATGATAAATAACTACATTATACCCATTTACTATTTGCAAGTTCCAGTACCAACATAATCAGGTTTCAAAAGGCAGAAAGAAACTCCCCTTCTCAAGCAATCCCCTTTCTTGTGCACTATGTTCTCATTAATTTTTCCAAAGGGGCCTGTCAGCTGGGATAGTACATTATCCATTCATCAACACGTCATGTGCAGGCAGCACCACATATTGGCTACAAGAAAAGGTCAAACAACAAAATTTTGTATTTGCAACCTAAAGTGTGCCATTCAGCATTTTAATTAACAAGCCCGGGCCAATGAAAAATGAATGAGGTGGGAGTAGCAAGAGGAAAAAAAAGACTTTGTATCGCCTTGAGGAGTACAGTACAGAGACATAATGATAATATACTAGGTCCCAGAGTACAACGAAATAGCTAGCTGGGGATACTAAGCCAGAGTGGATGAATGGTAGAGAAAATATACCGAGGAGAAAAAAAAAAGGCTTGTTAATGTTATACCTTATTACGGCCTGTCACACGAGATGAATGATTTTCCTTTTCTTTCATTCAACATTATGACTTCCTTCCGAAACATTTAAAAACTCATTTAGGACTACTTTTTCACTGACACAGGCTCTCAAGCAAGTTACAGATGAGAAGTTGTCTTTTTACATAAGGAATACATAGCGATGGCGTATGATGAAACAGACTGAAAAGTTCGAGCACCTCGGACAACATGATGTAACGCCAAGAAGGCCAGTGTACTGTAAGCCCCACAATCAAACGCTGACACGCATATTGGCCTTTTTTGAAATAGAATTTACCTTAAAATAACTTCCACACACACCAGCAGGGCTTCTGAGGTAGTGCAGATAATGAAGTTTTGTAAGTTTTTTTTTTTTTTTTTTTTACCAGGGTTTCAAACAGGTCCTGGGTTTTACATTCAAAGTCACGGGAACAAATAAAAGAAAATGATCATTTACAATAAAATAAGACCCAGTGCTACTTTTGTGGCAGTTTCCAAATGAACTTTTTTTTCTCTCTGTTTAACCTTTCTAAAATGATTTATCACCATTTATTATAATATTATCCTCTGTATTTTACATGTTTCCTTATAAATCATGTATTTTTCTATAGATGTACACGAAAACTCAAAGTAAATTCAAAGGTTATAATATCAAAACAGAAAAAAAAGTGTAGAAAAAGGGACTTTTTCAGCAAAAAATATTGAAGGGGCAATTCCCCCAAAGTCACAAGGTGGACAGCAATTTCAAGGACACGTGTAGAATGTTAAACATTTTGAAAGTAAAATAGAAATAATCAAAATGACTTGTTTTATTGAAAAACTTGACAACATGACAACATCTACATTTTTTTTTCTTATCAACCTCAGTAAAGTTAGAAGGGCAGTGTGAGGGACATGTAAAATTCATGTACATTCCCTCAAAGAAATTTGTCTAAAATAATAAAATCACATTTCAAGAGGTTTAAAAATTTACTGATATATGTGTGTTTGCCCTTTCATATTGTAAAACCCCAGAATTTCATTATTTTGCCCAGTGGTACTTTGATAGCGGTTCCCACCTTAAATATTTCTCTCTGTTTAACCTTCCTTAAGTGATTTTTTTTTTCACAGTTTGTTGTAATATCATCCTCAATCTTTTGGGTTTTTTCAGCGAAAAGCAGGTAATTTTCAATATTAATTTGCTGATGATATAGATGTTCATAAGTTCAAATTAAAGTTGAGGGCTATTATGTCAGAAACAGAGAAAACTGAAGAAAAAGTGACTTTTTCAATAAAATATATAATTAATTGAACATAAACCAAGTGTATCCATCCACTGTCATTGATCCAACTCCGTGGGTTTTACTGGTGAATGAATGTTGCAGAAGATGACAGTGTTTCCACGGTAACTACGGAGCCTCTGAACATCCAAATGCGTCATATCTGATGACCATGAAAAGATGACAAACTGCATTTTACATGTATTGAAAGGATTAGTGGATCGACAGGTATTAAACAGTTTAGATCAGTAGAAGGCATTGGAGGCTGGTGCATGTTTGGGTGTTTATGGGTTAAGAAAAAAAGTGGAATCTGGCATTATTGTTGTCTGTATGTTTGTAGACGACTGTAAAGGTGGACACACAAGCATATGGCTGATAATAAAAATCATACTTTTTACATCAGGAGACATTGGCAGCCATACACAAAAGCACACCAAAGGACAGTGCCAGTAATAACATGTTTTTTTTTTATCATCCTTTCATTATATGTGAGGTATAAGCCTTACAAGAGGATAATATGTTGTCTGTAATGTCAGAGCAGAGTCAGGAGCAGTTATCGTCTGGTTATTAATACCACTACTACTTATCATCATAACAGGAAGAATTATTTATCTTAACTGACCTCGAAAGTGTTTCACAGAAAAGTCAGAGTGTACCAATGACACAAATAAAACAATAAAAAGAGCCATAATAAAAATGAATAAAGCTTAAAAGAGCACAACCAAGCACATGCCATAAAAATATGTAAAATATTTTTTTACATCTGTATGAAAAAGGTTAGGTAGCAAGTGCAGGAAGGCCACATTTCTGGAAATAATTCTATTTTTTAACTGCAAGGGATGCAGGAAAACATAATATAATACTATAAAAGTAAAATAAACTGACACAAAGGTTTCCTATGCAGCTAAAATGCATCGGAGATGGTGTATTTATCTGTATAACTTTGGTATTTTACAGAGTGCTGTGCTCACTTATTAGCCTCATAGCATAATTGCTTAAGTCATACGTCATATGAACAAAAGTATTGGGACACATTGAATTCTGGTGTTTCTTTTCTAACAGGGGTCTGGGATACAAAACAATAATGACAAATGTCATAATATAGTTTTATATTGGGATAAATATCATAAATATTACTGTTTATATCTCAAATCAGCATGAAATCTTACAGCTGTAGCCATGATGTGTCCCAGTATTTTTGTCCATATAGTTTAGAAACATCAATATTTCCTTAATGTTTAATGGGACGTGAAGAAAGTAAATGTTTGGTTGTGGTAGAAAATGATTATTTAGAGTCAGAAAACAAAAAAATATTCTAGAAATTTAGAGGTAGAACATTTAAAACCATAGACATGGGTTAAAAAAAAAGAGAGATAGAGAGAGAGAGAGAGAGAGAGAGAGAGAGAGAGAAAGAGAGAGAGAGAGAAATTAAGTAAAAACCATCTCTGAGGAATTTTGGAAGCAAAGATAAATATTTAAACAAAACTAACCAATGCAATGATATTTTTCCCAATAATAAACTATATATGACATTTACTATTATTGTTTTGTATCCCAGACCCCTGCTAGAAAAGAAACACCTGAATTCATGTCCCAATGTTTTTGTCCATATAATGTATGACTTAGGCAATTATGCTATGAGGCTAACAATATGGGTTTGTTGCATTAATGTCCCTACCATAAGTTGGTAAGCTAATGAGTGAATTGACTAATAAATGTATCACCTACAGGTCTGTTTTCTAAATTCAGATACGTAGCAAGTCTTATTTCACTGCAAAAATCCAAATCTTACCAAGTATAAGATTATTAATGCTAAACTTAATTCAAGATTGTTTTTTTTTGCTTGAATTAAGCACCAATTGTACAAGTGAAAATTATTTTGGTAAGATTTCTTGAAATAAGATTTTCCAGATCTGTTGTCTAAAAATCAGGTCTTATATCTCACTGAAAAGTTACTCTTTAGGTGATTATGTCTTATTTTAAGTGTGATGAGATATTTTGACTTGAAATGAGAAAAATACACTTGGTAAGATTTGGATTTTTTCCAGTGTACACAAATTATGTAGAATTATGAAAGCCTGGCCAGCCATCCATCTTTCTCAATGAGAAATCCATCTGGGATGGTGGGGCTTGAAGCCAAATATGAATGCAGGACTAACGGGTGCCGAGTAAACCAATCACAGATAAGACGGACGTGACGCTTTTGTCAGAGAAACTTAAGAAAAAAGGATATAATCTGTAATTCAGTCATTTTTTAATCAAGTATACAACCAACAGTTGTAAAGAGATTTTCTGACTTGGAACTGACTTTGACTCGTGGCAAAAAGAAGTCGGTGCGTGACGCATTGCGAAACACCCGCCCACCAGACTTGTGATTGGTCGGTATAGAATAGACCGTGCATATTTCACAGCAACTGGCCCGATTCCAGACTGTTTTCTCAGTATTGAATACACTGAGAAAACCGGATGGCTGGCCAGGCTAGAATTATGCCGCTGTGAAGTCTTTATTTACTCATAACACAACCGTGATGAGGCAAAATACGCTGCCATATTCTGGGTAATTAATGTAAAAATTATGCAAAATTAATATAATGAAGGTATTGTAATAATATCAGCCAAAAATGCAGATTTACTAGTCAGGTAATAACCAGACAGCAGATAAAACTAAAGGAAACGGTTATAGTTTGACTGTAACTTACCTGTATGTTATAAAAGGTGAGAAAATTCAGATTCAGATGATGGATCATGATGCTTCCTCAGAAGATCATCATGTACAACAAGTCTGAACAACCTTGTCGCTGGAAATTTGACTTTACTTTGGGAAATTTAAGTTTTGTTTCCAGTGGGGGTTGTGCTGTTAGTCGTAGTTTATAAAGACTTAGGGCTAAAAGACGTAGCGCTAAAAATACACAACATAATTTTCAAAACCAATCCTTATTAAAGTAGAAATATGGTGAAAAGATGTTTGTTTATTATTTTTTTTATAGCATGAACCATTAGTATTTGTGAAAGAAAGAAAAAAAAAGCCTTATTTCACCTGCAGTTTCATTTAATTTCAGTGTTATTTGTCGCTCCTGTCATTTTTATCCCAATTAACGCAATTATTTATCCACTGCTAGTTTTAGTTTAGGTTTGTACCTGTGCAATATCTGAAACAACCTCAGTGAGTGGGTGGAAAAGGTGCCACATCACCCCAGAGACACTCAGAAGTTGCAAGATACATAAAAACTCCACAACTACCACGCTAACTCTAAAGGAGAATTATTTGACTGTTCTTTATTTTTGTCCTCTCTTATTCCTCCAGGCTGTAACGCACTGTATGTTTGGCACTACAAGGACATCACAAGGTGTACAGACAGTTATTCTCATGTCTCCAACACCCCTGACATGTCTGGCCAATGTCAAGGAAAGTCTTACACCTGCAGGGAGACCTCCAAGCTCCTCTGACAGGACAGGGAAATTGAATGCAGGCCATTCGTACTACGGGAGTGACATGATATAGTGAGGGCCATATCACATTTGTAACACCGCTGACACACAATAATAGAATCTCAAACAGTAAGGTTGACACAGTTGTAAAAAAAAAATAAAAAAATAAATTGAATATGTCCAGAAATGTATGTATCTAGAATGCAATTGTCAATTCAAACCAGGTTGCACTAAATTAGCAATTTTTTTGGAATATTCAGTATCTACCAAAGAAGATAAAATCTGATGTAAACGATATATTTGGGTCAATATCACTATAAGGTCACCATAAACACTTCATTGAAAAACAATGAAATTCTTGGGTTTTATTAGGAATGGCCAAACACTTATACATATATCAGTTCAGTTTTACCCCTTTATCGGGCAAGTGATTATTTTTGGTGATTTCCGCATACATTACAAGACGCTGACAGTAACAAGTACATTGAGGCAACGATTTCATGTCCAATGTGGTCTACAAGGTCCACTTCTGCATGAACAGTGAGTGTACCTGCTTTGTTAGGTACCATGAAGTAATGGTACTAATGTAAGGAATGATGCTCAAAGAGAGAATGTGGATGTTGACAGGGGTCTGGATCAGCACTTATGTTGGTCTAATGTTCTAAAAGGGATGATCTAATGTTCTAAAATATGTTCCTTTCACCTTACATGTGTTTTTCTTGTACTTATTGTATAAACGTCTTGGACTTTTTTTTTGCCACTTATGGGCAAGGAACCAAAAATGGTACCTTCACTGACCTTGAGTTTCAACATAGCAATACAAAATTCTGAAAAAAAATCACAAAAGTAATAAAGTCTTGTTATGTCCTCCAATAACACACTAAGGTTGAAATTTTGAATTTAGGAGTATTTCTATGAGTGCCCTATAAAGGGTTAAACCTCTTGAAATGAACCAAAATTTATTTTCATAATATTTAACATTGTACTTTTGACCTTGTAATCGCTGTCCACCCTGTCACTTTGGAGGAATCGCCCCTTCAATAATATAGTCGATGACATCACTAGCGACATCATCATAATCACTTTAAGCATCTTCATTGGAGGTGGAAACCTTGTCTATGAGAACATTTAGTATTTACATTTCAACATTTTCATCATTTCTAGTTTGTAGTTAGATGTGGTCAAATTTAATATAAAACATTTCAGAAATTCTTAATATATTTGTTGGACATTATACAGTTCTCTTCAAAGATGACCTACTTTGGCAACTCAAGGTCCAACATGTGGTCATTAAATGCTAACTTTAGCCAAAACTGTCCACCCTGTCACTTATTTTTACATATATTTGTCAATGACAGGGTGGACATATTTGTTTAATATTTTGTGGTGTGGTTATACTTCGTATGCTAGCAAAAAATTTATTAAAAATGTCCAACAGCCTACAGTTGACTTAACAAATTGAATGTAAAGTTAAGTGGAAATTCTCAAGTTTTTTTGGACCTTATAATGATATTGACCCATTTCTTTCATGAAGTTCAGATAAAATGTCCAGTAGTTCAAACTTCCTCTTCTTGGCTTTGTTTTAAGGTATTTGAGGGCACATTTGTCAACAGAAACATCCTTGCGTAGTGTGCGTGGGAGGGATATAAAATCATTTCAGTCATTAAGACATGTCTGTGGAAATATAACTTTGTAAGAACAGCCGTCAAACAGAGAAATGTTAGTAAATGGAGAACCGGGTTTTGTGAGTGATTACGACGCCGTATGCTATTTCGGCGGCGACACCCAGACGGAGAGGCACTCACAGATGACAAATGATCCGATGAGTGTCTCGCTTCAAACAAGAAGTGACGAGAATTAAGATCAGACCAGACCAGCTCTAACTGCAGCTTTAGATTTACTGTCCACTCAACGGGCTGTAAATCTGAGGAAATGTGCCATTGTTTGATAAGAAATAACGTTTGTTGGTTAGAGACGTTCACATTTAAAGTCATGAAAGGTCGAGATGGGTTTGCATAAGCAGATGGTAATCATGTATATAGTTAAGGCAGTGTTTCAGCCTTTTTTGAGCCACGGCACATTTTTTACATTGAAAAAATCCAAACAAAAAGTTCCAAAATGACTCGCTGTAGGCTAATGCAGGATGTATTCACACCTACTTTGTTTGATCCGCTTAAAACGCACCAGAGTTCATTTCCCCGGAAAGTCGGAAAAACATGCAAACTCTGATTTGAACCAAACAAGTGGACCGAGACCACCTAGAAGAAGTACGATGATTTGCTTATTTATTATTGCAAAAGGTCACGAGAAGTAATTTCATAAACATGACGACAAACATAAATATAGGTTGTTTTGAATCTAGAATGCTTGTTACCGCTCTATACTAAATTCAAAAATGATTTCCTCTTGTGTCCACACATACCGCATCATGTTTGTTTAAAACTCTTCTTCATGTATAACATCCATCAACATCTGTTTTTTTTTTTTTGTTTTTTTTTTTGTTCAGGTGAGTAGTTGCTCAAAAAGGTCTTTCCATTGCAAATAAAATATTTTTAGGAATATCCGAGATACAGAATTCTACCATTTCCATGTGATCTATCTCAGCTGCTGAATCTAAGTCATCCATTTCCTTCAGTGAACAAACGACTGAACACGCTAACAACGTTCAGGCTAAAATTGTTAGTTTATACTTATCGGGGAATTATTTTATAGCAACATGGAGCTTTGGTGATTAAACCAATTGGTCCATTTCTTCTTCACTTGTAACATCCATCAACATGTTTTGTTTTGTTTCACATGACTGTAATTGTGCAAAAAGGTCTTTGCATTTCAGTTTTGCATGATATACCAATTTTGCTAAGCCCAAAAACCACCTCTTGCAAGTGCAAAAACTGTGCATCAAAAACCGAGAGTTTTGGCAAAATTGGCTTTTTTCCACTTGGTAAATTTTTATGTGCAAGTTATATTTGTGCAATCTGAGGCTCAATGGAAAAGTGATTACAAACTCTCTTGCACACTGCCACCCACTGACACGGAAGAGTATTAAACTAATCAGCCAGTCTGTTACAGCACAGACTCTCAACAATGGCATATTATTTGCAGATAATAATTAATTCCCATCTGTTTTCAGACTAATTAAGTGAAATTGGATAATTTTCCATGGCACACCTTAGAATCTCAGGGCACACTGAGTGATTGAAAAATCACAGAGTTAAGGTATATATTTAAGAGCTACTAACATAGGACAAAATGTAGCTATTGTATGCAAATAATACAAACAACTGAACTGTAAATTAGCACTGAGTTTCCAACCAGAGTGTTGTTCACATCCATATTCTATAGGCTTTTAATTTTAGGCAAGAAAAATACTTTGGTTTAGATGAAATGCAATGCGAGTCTTTTTTCTCTATTTTTATTGCATCTGTGAAAATAAAGCTCTAGTATATTTCCCCATGTGTCTAATCCCAACCATTGCATCCAGCTGATGTTGTAAATAAAGTGACAGTCAGTGGTTGTAGCCTCGTTCTAGTCTCTCAAGTGGAATAAGAGTTTAAAGCATCACACTGATGTAGACTACACGCTAACACAGATAGTTTTCTAAACAGATATTTTCTCCATCCATTTTTCTTAAGACCCAGTGCTACTTTTGTGTGCAAAAACAAAACAGAGTTTTTCTCTCTATTTGACCATTCTGAAGTGTTTTATGACCCTTTATTATAATATTATCCTCTGTATTGTGTTTTTTAGTGAAAATCTGGTATTTCCCTATATTTAATTTACTGATTATGATTATTAGCTATTGGACTGATAGTGAGAAAAAAAAACAAAAATGTGACAGCCTCAAAGCATAAAATGCCCTAGACTTAGACTGTAAATTGTATCTGATAACGAACACAATCAAGCATTACTGATGTCATGTAGTATTTGTAAAACGAAATATTATCAAATTAAGGTTTTTGTGTCAGTTTCCAAATGATTTTTTCTCTAGATTTAACCTTTAAGTAATTTTTCACCATTTATTATAATATAACCCTTTGTATTTTTACATTTTAAGTGAAAAATCTGGTATTTTCCTATATTTAATTCACCGATCATGTTGATGTTCATAAAAGCTCAGATTCAAGTTGACGGTTTTTATTTCAGAAATAGTAAAAACCGAAGAAAAAGTGCCTTTCATCAGCAAATGTATCAATAACTGAACATAAACCAAGTGTTTCCATCCACTGTCATCAATCAAACTCCATGGTTTTACAGGTGAATGAATGTTGTAGAAGTTGATGGTGTTTCCACGGTAACTACGGAGCCTCTGAACATCCAAATGGGTCATATCTGATGACCATGAAAAGACGATAAACTGTATTTTACACCAATTATTTACATGTATTGATAGGATTAGTGGATTAGAAGCTATTAATCATGTTATTTTGGTAAATGATTTTGGTTGCCAGTGGTTGTTTGGGTCTTTATTTGTGATTCTGTCCACACCACAATGCAAAAATGACCACAACATGATGAAAACACACATGAATGTCAAGTCCAGTCATGTACTTAAATTACATGGTGTTGGTTCAGGTTATTGAAGTGTATTATTTAAAATATGTGGATTTGCCCATATCTGTAGTCCAGTCCATCTCCCCATGGTATCTGTGCTGACCTCGATACATACACAAATCCATATGTCTGGACTTGATGTTCCATGTGTAGCTTCATTACACTAACCTAAACCCTAAACACACAGATACACACAAACTGTAGTTTTAAAATAATCTTCACCTTTGGAAAGTGTTCATTGTGATATTAAATGCTGTTTACGTGGACAAGATGTCCAAATGTAGAGAAATATAGCATATATAGAGGATAAAACTCCTCCTCCAGAAAACCCCACAGATCCATTGAGACACAAACCACAGGATTTATGACCAGTTTCTTTTCCAAAGTCATTACAATCCTGAACTGTGAACTGAACCCCCCCCCCAGATGTAATTCAATATTAATATGCAATCATTTATTTAGTATGTTTATTAAATACACTTTTAACTGCATACATTGGCAAGGAGTTTATGGTAAAATGTAGAATATGAATGTGTGTATGGATGATGGAATGAAAGTGTTTATTATCTATTTGAGCATATTGAGTTCTTGACTGCACCTCAATTTCATTGTACTGTATATTTTCTGTAAAATGTACTGAAAATGCTGATGTTATTGACTGAGAGCTGCACCATTGGATAAATCTCATCTTGGTCATAAGTAATAACTAGTATGTTGACCCGTGGGGAACCATGATTTGTAAATGTGGTAGTTTTTATGCAGGGGAGAGCTGATAATTGGGAAAAGATGTTTGTCTATATTTTATAAGTACTGACATAAAAGTTGTTTGGTAAATCATTCTTGAAAATTTTAACAACAATTAATATATTAATACTGATATTCAGGGACTGAAGTCAGTAAATGAGTCATTCCTGTTTTTAACTTCTTTTCCCATCATGCAGCATGGTACTGTGCTTCCTGTCAACCATCATGAGCACAGCAACGTGATTGTAAGGCTATTGTATTCCAAAATTACTAATATCTCCCAAATGATTGGTCCTATCAACTTGCCATTTTCGCTAGTCTGTTCCTTGACCAAAAATACATAATTATGCCAAACTGCAGCAGTCATCTCTTTCCGGATTTTGTGTGATACCCAAGACACACACACAAACAGAGTCCACTTTCCTTTTATAATATGAGAAGATAAGGAAATAAGAGCAGAAGACTGTGTCTCTGCAGGTAAATACAACACCAAACATGTGTAGTGGGTAATGAGTGATAATTGAGAGGGATTATTATGTAATCTTAATTCCCAAAAAATTCAGATATTGCGTTAGATAATAAAGAAAAGTAGCATGAATTGATATGCAAATTTCCTAAACCCATATTTTATTCATAATAGACTATAGAAAATGCATAAAATATGGAAAAAAGAATGATATTTTAAAATATATAGTATTTTTGAATTGAATGGCATGAATACAACTCCATGAGGTTTAGCATAGTCTTCCTGAAATGTGTAAGGTCTTCCCTGAAAAATACATCATCTGAATTGAGCATATGTATGCCTACGTCTGTGTTCCATTATAAATAAAATATTGGGTAATTGGATTTGGAAATCATTGCATTCCAGCTCTTCTTGGAATTAATTCATTCAATTCCATTCATTCTTCTATCTATATTTTCGAAGGCAAGTCTTGCATACATTATTAAAATACTGCATACTTCTCTCAGCCATGTGCCTCCTAATGGCCTCTAACACGGCATAATACTTTGCTCAATCCCTACATTTAACTCCGATAATTCACTGGTGACCTCCGTGTAATACTGCTTTGCTTCTCTGACAGTCTGGACCATTACCTTCCCAGGAAACCTAAAGACATATTAAAGGAAGTGTAGCTAACAGCAGTATGAATTAAAGGCTAAAGCGGCGACAATTTATCCCCTTTGATCAAGACGTGATAAAATAGAAATACAAATGAGGGTAAGGGGATGTAAATATAGTTTACCCTCGTTCCTTCCGATTTCCCGAAACTAGGGCATAATGAAGACCATATTCTTTACTTTCATTTAGCAAGTGTTTATGCTAATAGAGGTGAAGAGGCTATGCTTGATATAGATCATTGCTTGGGGGATCAGCGCAATAAAATCCGGGCAGAGGGTTAACTGGATATACTGTGGCCTTCCCATGTAAGGCAAGAGCTATGGGACAACATCAGAGAAATGAAGAAGTTAAGAATTAGTGAGTTCTGCTTCAGTACCCTCACCTTCCTCAGAACTATATTTGGCTGCACTCGCAGTTAACCTTTAGTCAATGATATAATTTGGGTAAGTGGTGTATCTTTTAATTGCGAGCCTTAATTTTAGAATAGCACTGAGTAATTGAAGCCATAAAAATGTCCCCAGGTGGCTCTGGCCAGCCATAAAGGAGCAGCATACACTGACTGGAAGGCAACAGTTTCACACTAGCAGTCAGTGAACAGGCAGTTAAGTTAGCTTCACCTAAAAAAAGACAATAAGAAAAGAAAACCATCTCTGTTCAGGAACTACCAACCCCGCCTTGCAACTTAACCCTTTAAACTCTAAGCCTAAAATGGTCCGCTTGGACTTTTTTCTTATTTTGACTAACTAAAAAGTTAGAAAATAAGCTGTGAGTGAATCAGTTTGCCCCATTTTTCCAGAGCACTTTTTTCCAGATCTTTCAAAATCTAGCAATCATTTACAGTTTACTCTGTGTTATAATACTGATAAAACGGCTTCTTCACCAGGTTCTAGTTCAGGCGTGAGTGAAATCACCGTAATGACCCAATAAAACCTCTAAAGCACAACATCTCAGGTTTCAGAAACTGTTGGAATTTTTCCAATTGCACAAACAGCGAAAGAGTTACAGCCATCCAAACTGCATATACATAGGGTGTGTCAGCAATGACACGACCGGTTTTAAAGAGTTAAATAACTTGTTAGAGCTAAGACATTATTAAAGGAGTGATATTTTGTTTTTTAAATGGAACTATGCATTTTCAAACATTTCCCTGTGGTCTACATGAACTGTAAATGCTATGCTTGGGTCTGAATTCTTCATTCATTCAACTCCACAGGTTCATCTTCAACCCTATTTCTGACTGACACCAGAAAGGTCGTTTTGAGCGCTGGCCCTTTAAATGCACATGACAATCTTCACACCCCGCCCCCTCCAGGTTATTGGTTGTGCTGCTCTGTCCCACTCAACCAACAACTGAACATTTTAGGTAATGGGCTCAAAGTTTGGACATATTTTCAGTTTTTACTACAACCACTGCTGCTGATAATTATGTTGTACTCGGAGAAATGTTCGTCGGAAGTCTTGACCTTATATGTGCAAATGTTGTGACGTAACTAGTTATATACAAAACAAACTGAGCAGGAATTAAAACTGGTTGAAGAAATCCACTTGATTTTTGGCAAAATGAATATAAAGATAGCTTTGCAGCACCTGGAGGGTTCAAATTCAAACATTTTGAACTATTAGGGTCCAAATACACAAATAAATGAACCAAAGACTAATAAAAGTGGGTTTAGCAAAATATGAGCCCTTTAAGGCTCATTTATGCTCGCTTTACGTGCGTAATTAGGTACGCTCGTATCTAACTTTGTCATGCCTTACTGCCTTTGTTCTTCCATGCATCCAATGCGTTGGAATGAGCGTTTCTCAATCAATTCGCCAGACGGCGCAGCTCGTAATTATCATACTGGCCAAATGCCATGAAGAACAGTAAATTTTTTTGAGGAGGAAAAAGATGAAAGTCAATAATAACAAATGTTTTACTAATGTGTCGGTAGTTTTTCACTAATTCACACGGTCGCAAACCCAAGTGAGTAAATAAAGCTAATGAAAAGAATCAGATAATCACAAGATGCACAAACTGAAATAAAATGAACATCCATATAAATCCCTTTGAGGCAGATGTGAGGAAATATTTACATGGTGTCGTTAGAGCTAACAGCACAAGTGTCACTTATGCTAAACATGCAAATAGCAGCAGCATAATGATCCACGATGCTATTCATTTTATCATGCTGTCTTGGCCTGATGGCAGGAACATTTTAAATGGGTTTGGAGTGCAGAAATATGACCCCAACAGCAGGTAAATATGATACACACAGTAATTTTCTACTCTTCAGGAAAGGGGGAAGCTTTATAAACAACTTCAATGATATTCTGCATAATTATATTTTATTACTAGTAAATGGAAACAGTGTGCCTTTTTGGCAGATGTGTTACATTTACCTTTGGCCAGTCAATTCTATAAATGATCTAAGGTTAATTTTCTATAAACTCCAAAGGCAATGCAATGCGAGTTCATTTCCAAACCAAAACAAACACCAACATGTTTTGTTAAAAGGGTCATTTCTGTTGAAACCACTTAAACAGACAATGAATCTTATTTACGATGTGTTGCCTTAGGAGGAAGCAGCTTAAAAGGAGCGTTTCTGGTCAGCAGCACAACATTTCTCTTTTACCACTTCGCTTTCTATGAGATGCAGAATAATTAATCCGAGTGGTGAATTCCTTATTAAAAATTCTCCCCCATATGTTTAAATGCCAAATCCACTGGAAGCGTTTCATTACAAATAAAGTGCAACCTTGCCCTACACTTGAGAATTCCTGGGGTGTTGTTTGTTGCTGTAGTTTTAATCCTTTTAGCTCCATTACACTCCTCTCACAGTCTACAGGTACTGGATATTATAACCAAATTTCTGTTTAGTTTCAGGCTAAGCATTATTAAAGTTTAACAAAGGCCGGGTTATAGAAGAGTGCAGTGAGTGCAGCCACTTTCCAAAAACTGCTTGCTTATTTTCTCTTGCAGTTATTTAGTTGTTTACATCTAAGCCTACACAAAAAAATGCAATGTATGTTTCTGATATGAAAAGGTTATATTGGAAAAATGGACATGAGACCTTTTTTTTCAGTTGCTGTTTGGTCTGTTGTTCCAACATGCAATATAACTGTGCAATATTCAGTACTGTTTTTTCTTTTTTTTCATCAGAGAATCATAGTTGTTTTTTTTTTTTTTTATTCACACATAGTTCTGTCTTATATGCATGTTTATTCTGTTTTCTATATTCTGTAGTTTTTATATGCGCATTTATTCTATCTTTTATATGTTATCCTGCGTGTGTCTGTGTATATATATATATATATATATATATATATATATATATTTTGTCTGTTT
>JAPQRP010000014.1:12477570-12501515 GCA_037367295.1 Apogon hyalosoma
ACCCACCCTTACAGGAACTATATGTAAGAGTTATTTTTCCACTAATCATAAAATGGCCCTTACTTTCACCAGACATTAAGGAATCATGTTCATTTCAAATACTGATGTCACTGACATTAGTAGTCCAGCCAGAATATTTGCATTTGAAAAGGTAAGTGGCAGCCCACAAATAATGTTTATATTGTCATTTTGTGTTTTGGTTGATGCTCCACCCATTACCTATCTCCCAATCACCAAGTCAGTAGCGTTTGGGCATCCAGGTTGCCAGTTCCCACTGAGCTGCAGCTAGGAACATTTCTGTTCACAAATGCCTAACGTTACTAAACCTAATATGCCTCTAATTATTCCCAAATGAGTGAGAAACAAAACAAGGATATGTATAGGAGATGCTTTTGAAACATGGAGATAGCTGAAAGCGGAGAAGTATTTGAAGACCGACGCTGGCTATCACCAGGCCCGGCTCTCCCGTGGTCTCCTGCAGCCCGGGCCTGAGGTCTCACTGCCCAGTAAGGGCGCTTTCACACCGCTAGTTCGATTATTTGGTCCACACCAGGCAATAAAATCGTTATGTAGCGTATGGACTCCAGTGTGGTCCGCTTTCACACCTGCAAATGAACCAAAATTGGTCCGATTGACATTTCATCAGTGTTTATCTTCCGGTAGAAATAAGCGCTAATTTTGACTCACTATGGAACGACACTTTTGCACATTGTTATTTGCTCTGATCTTTGTATATTACATTCTGTGTATTGGTCATTTTTGGCAAAATATCCAATTTGAGAATAAGTCATGGCTGTGTCTGGAGAACAATCTGCTAATGCACTGGAGTCACCGAAGGCGTATAGCGCGTCATTTCAGGCAGAGGAGACGTGCTATTTTCATGAATGTGATCATGCTGACCTGATCTGACCCATGATGCATTTGGAATAGTTTGTTTGGACCTACTGTCTATGGTTTGGACCCGAGTTCGCGTTCTCACCAGGGGGACCGCACCAGAGTTTGGCATTTGATGTGGAGTCAAGCAGACCGAGACCACCACCACCACCCCACCCCCCCGACAGTGTCCCAGCACCCGCATTGAGAAACACTGCTCTAAAACCCAAGAAGCCCTTGGTGACAGTTCTGTTATGGAAGACAGAAGTGAGTGCAGTCCCATCTCCACCGTCAAATCCCAATATGATCACTTCAGCAAAGAGAAAGACTAGTTAGTATGAGTTGTTAAAGTGTGCACATGTCCAAACATTTGAACTTTTATAATTGTGTTTATATTTTTTGTGAAATTTACCCCATGGTGGGATAAATAGTCTTGTCTTGTCTTGTCTTGTCTTGTCTTGTCTTGTCTTATCTTATCTTATCTTATCTTATCTTATCTTATCTTATCTTATCTTATCTTATCTTATCTGTCTTGTCTTGTCTTGTCTTATGTTATCTTATGTTATATTATATTATATTATATTATATTACCTTCTTACCTTACCTTACCTTACCTTACCTGTGTTGCTCTATGTGGGGCCAGTAGGAAGACATGCAAAACTATATGGAACTGTAACGACTGCACAGGTATTGATTCATTTATGCACTTGCAGACTGCTTCAAAACAGTAGCATTACAGAGATGTTCTCCACTATTCATATACAGTCTGTGGTTGAAATAGACCCTTTCATAACCTGAACTTCTTGTTTAAAACTGTTTCACCCAGAAGTCTTTACTCTCAATACAAAAGTCATACAGTGCAGCACCCAGGTATATGCAATGCAATTTATCTGCACTTATATAAAGCCAGTTGGTGAAAAGAGTGATGAACTGCTCCACATGTTAACTGGCTGTAAATATCTGCCGAGTTCTACTGCACTTCTAAAACATACCAATTCTATCAGGTCAGAACCAATCACGAAGTTCAGGGCACTGTATCTGATTCCCAGCATCCTCTTGGTCATAAGTTTGACCTGTTGTCATCAATGTGGGGTTTTGTCTTCCTACATATATATGGTCTTTTAAACCGAAATCTAATCAGGTCTGAAAATAATTTTTAGGTGATTTTTCTTCCACTGACTGAGCAACAAAGAGGATGGTTTGATTTGACCATATACTGTTACTTCATAGCATATATATTTTTATTGTATGGTTTTATAGACTAATAAGACTATATAATAGGACTGACTAACCCCAATGGGGCAGTAAGATTAAATAGAGCTGCAGCTATCTTTTTTTTTTTTTTTTTTTTTTTTTGTAGATTATTCTGTTGATTATTTTGTCTGATTCAATTGAATGATTATTTGGAGAGAAAAAAAAGTAAAAGTATAAAAGACACATCTGAAAATGACTTAAATTCAGCTGAAATAATAACCAAAGTAAAGCATGAAAGTAAGATGATATATTTAAAAAACATCTTTATAGAAATAGCAGTAACAACAGTATAAAAGTATATATAAAAATATCTACATATACAAACAACTGAAGATAGACCTAACATACAACTGAAAAAAAAAGACAAATATTTGTAATGTTTGTGTGAAAGTAAAAATCGAAAGCGGTTAGTGATGGTTCAGATGTAGAGAAGTGAACATATAGATGTTTTCTGCCTTTTTTGTCCTTGTCTCTTCTTAGCTACGTTCCATGTTGCATCACAATAAGTGTCCGTGTGAAACACAACAGTGGAACCAATGTTTGGCAGCAGCAAAATTGATGAAACAAAGCTTTGATTCAGAAAAAAGTGTAATTAAATATAAATATAAATACATATATTTTTTTCTTTCTTTTTTTTTCTATTGATTAATCATTTCAGTTCTAAAGTTTACTTTGCTTTGTTCCTCATATTCACTATTGATATGTAACAATATCATAATATATTGAACAACCAATGGTGCATTTTCATTTCATTACAGATTACACGTACTGTCTGTCATGAGTAATATGATAAATGAAGTACCCTTAAAGCAGGGGTGTCAACGTACACCCATTGTGATCAGTTAAAAAACAACCTGTAAATAATAATCCAAATGTTTATTTTTATTTTAGTATGAAAGTTAAATTGCATTATGACAGTGTGAAACAACCTGAACAACCAGGTACAAACTGATTTATCTTAAAAAAAAAAAAAAGTGCAATTTCAACAATATTATGTCTCATAGTGGGTCTACAAATGCAGAAAACATTTATTAACAGGAATTATATTGTTAAAATTGCACATATTCTTAAGACATTTCATGTTCATATTTGTTCAGGTTATTCAAATTTTTATTGTGACAGGATAGTTTGTAGATGTAAATATTTTCATGATGTAATTTCACTTTCTTCACATTAAACCAAGAAGAAAACGTGAAGTTGTCGACATTTATAGGGAAATCTGCTATCATTAGACTTGATATCACATTGAAGTGTATGTAGCCCCTGAACACCTGTGACTGTTAATATTTTCAGTGTAATTTTTCCACGAATTGGACCATTTGGCGGGCTCGTTTTGGCCTTATGTTCGACACCCATGTTTTAACCCTTTATCAGGGCAAGTGGTCATTTTTGGTAATTTCCGCTAACATTAAATATGGGGCCAATCCCGTGCTTCAGTGAGGCATGTTGGTTTTTTAATCACAGTATACAGTGATTCAGAGAGATTTTATAGAAATTTTGAAGCTTTAAATAGTGAATATGAGTGATTTTTGTCAGTTTATGACTTTATAACAGTTGTTTTATTGCATGTGTTTACTTTTTAGCAAGTGCTGCTCGGTTGTTTTAGGGCAAGAGGAGGGAGACGGTTGAAATGTTGAATTTCAGAGTATTTCAATGAGTACCCTATAAAAGGTTAAGGCTTATATAATAGCATATAAGAGATGGAATCAAATAGAAAAGGATACCATCAAGGCCAAGAACCTTGACTTGTCGCTTCATGTCAGACAATAAATTAGCATGTGATTTTGAACTGGACTTATTGCCATCGGGTACACAGGAATTCTGGATCTCAGAAATCCAACAAATAGCGCCTCTTTTTAGATAATCGCCGCCTGCTACAGCCAACCCATTCCAGTCGCCACACTTCCAGCTCATAAAACAGGATTTTCTGTTAAATATTTCAGTGTTTGCTTTGACACAAACTGTTAAATTCCATGTACGCTAACGCTCTGGAAAGCTAATGAAGAGCCTGTATGAGATTTTCAGCAGCAATCTGTAATTCAATCAGCACCTCACGCACGCATTGTGCTAACCGGTCTGTAAATAATTTAAGAAAGCAAACGTACAGCAACTATCTGTGGATCACACACACTAAATTAATAACCGTCTGGTGAGAGGTTTAGTATGTTGTAATATATTTGGCAGGACCAGTAATTATAAAACTAGGCCATATTGCAATGGGAGATAATTAACGTTAGTCCGTCCCTGAGAGGTTTTTGTAGAGTGGGGGAGGCTTTGACACAGCCTATTCAATTATGTCCTTCCCTGTGGGTGCGGAAACCCAGAATATAGAATATCTAAATTAGGCACATGACAAATCTCTCACTGAATCAGATGGAGCAGGTCATGGATGGCAAGGTGGCCATCAAGTTGTGGGAGCAAATCATATTTGCAGTTAGATATATGGATATATGTAGAAACCAAGTTATTAAGACTTTTTCTGGAATAAGGTGAGAAATACACCCACCTATACTTTTTGAGTTGGACGTTATTACCAGGCACGAATAGAAAAGTGGAATCTCTTACTATCTTATTTTTATTCTACAAGCCCTCAATATTTATATAATGTTTCTTTCATTTATCACATTCCTATTACTGAGGATGAGTAATTACTTTATATATGAAAATAGGAAGAAAAAGGTGCCAGCATGTATCGGATCAATTAATGAGTTTCTGGAAATTGTGTATAGATTTTTTTACTAAATGTGTGGAACTAATTGCAGTGGAAAGTCCTACAATGTCATGATTGCATTTTTTTTTTAAATAAATCCTGGCTTCGCAAATGATGCTCTTAATGTGATGGGATTTAATAAGGACGTAATTATAGACAAAATGTTACCTGCAAGCACTGACACCTGAAATGTTGGTGCTAGAAATATTATGGCTGGAATAGTTTTTGTTTTTTTTTTTGTATGGTAGTTTTATTCTACCCTACTTACCGTTTATATATTCTATTTTAGATTTTATTCTTTATCTTTCTTATGCTACAAACCGAGACCTGTGTAACTACATTTGGTTCTATAATGTTCCATTGATCGAATGACAATAAAACTGAGACTGAGTCTGAAATGGACTGAACATAAGATGCAGTTGATAGTAGAAAGAAAGAAGTAGGTGGTCAAGAGTATAGGAATATATTGAAAAACTATAACAGCAGGCGCTAACTGTAACCATCGTATTAACATGTCTGATGATAATGTCAATATAGAATGCGTCCAACACTTTCTAATGTATTAAATGATGGAAGTTGGCAGAAATGAAAATCCAACTGTCACTGCAGGTAGATTCCGCTGAATTTAATTATCCTCGATGGTCAATACAGGGATGCACAGCCTCTCAGTTAAGGTGTAGTTAAATATTGTACAGTCCTTTGTCCTGCAACAAGCTGCAGGAGATCAGCTATAAAATATGTCCTCACTCCGTATCTAGCACATCATAGGCAAAGAAATGGGTCACGTATATCAACTCGGGAATTCAAGACAACACATTTGACCCTCTATGCGTAGCCCTTTCAACACCTGCACATTGGATATCTGGCTAAAAATAATAATAATGTCACTGGAGAGGTGGCTCTGTGGGAAAAAGGCACCATGCACTATGAATACAGGCAAAAGTAGCCACATAAACAGCAAAACAGGCTAATTATACAAAGTGCTGAAAGTGTGTCCGATAATTGTAGTGGGAAATGTGAAATACTGTCCATTCACTTTTTGTCAGAGTGGCACTCCTCTTTTACTTGACGAGGGAACTCATTATGAATGATCTATTGATTGGGGATATCTTCTTCCTTTCACTACAAAACCTGATTTGAAGGTATGAATTTGTGATATTTTGGCCATTAAATGTTGCTCTATTACGTACATGCCACAAGTACCTCATCTAGTTGGAAGAAACAGCTTAATATACCTTTAGATATTTTATTAAAAGTACAGCACAGAAGAGTGATTATCAACTAGTGGGTCTCAAACCTGTTTCGAGTGGGTCGCAGGCCTTTGTCTGGGCAAAAAAATAATGTCAGTGAACAAATCTGGTGTTTTATTTTAATGGAGCCCATTCATGGTCCCCAACAGTAGGTGGCAGTAATGCTTTGTAATACTAATTGACACCATGCATTTCACAGCATAAAACAAGACCCCGAACTTTCTGTTCAAATCATGGCGAAACTCAGGTATGACAGCAACTACATCAGATATAGTTTTACCTACAATGGACAAAAACCTCAGTGTGTTTAATTCTTGTCTAAGTGACTGAATGCACTTTTGATTTTTAACTGAGTGCACATTTTTGGTTTTTGGTTAAAATGTACCCAATTAAATGTTAGAGGGAATATTTCCATTTTTAGCATCACCACCTGCTGCTCAATTTGGTTTGTCATTAAACTTGTCGTCTGTGTTGACGTACTGCAATATTATGTATTATCTTGAGTTCAAAACACACCATCCCTTTATTAAAAACATTTGAGAAGTTTAACTGGTATCAGTCTGGGTCATGACTTGTCATTGAGGGGTGATTGTGGGTCCTGAAGCCAGACGAGTTGAGAATCATTGGTATAGAACAGGGGTATTCAAATCATTTTAGATATTTCCTTCTCTATTTCCTGGAAAAGGGAAATATCTAAATCATGCAGGACACCGGCCCTCGACGATTTGAATAGCCCTGGTATAGAAGATTTGGACACACTTGTCTTATGTCTGTGTCGAAATCTATTTTGCTTGGAACCTGTTGTTTGTTGGCGGTAGCCGACTCCATTTCTACTCTAAGAATAGCTAGTGTTGCTAGTATTGCATCAATATATCTTCAACCATCCACTATCATTTTGGGATATGGAAAGAAAAAGCCCCGTTCACACGTCTAGTATTAATTAATTCTAATAATTTCAGAGGTCGTCGTGAGCTCATTCTCTTGCAATTCAGTCATGTAAAAGTTTCACCACTACCCTTTTTTTGGGAAACACAGATGCCATGTGATCATATTAGTCCTGTGTGAATTGACATTTCTGTGATTTTTTTTTTTCTTTTCCTGCTACAGATTTACTGTGCCTATTTCCTAATCGTGGTCCAGGGAGTTGAGTGAGTTTTAAAAGTTTCCGGAGTGCTTTGGATGGAAATTCAGGAGGTTCATATCACGATGTGAGAGCATAAGTAAATCCTTCAGAGGAGTGAAATCTCAAAAACGATGATCAGATGGATGACTTGCATGACAGAGTACAGTAAAGAACATTTGACTTTCAGTAGTTATCTGTAATGGGTGAGCCTTGACATCAGAACTGGCTTGGCTTATCCAGTACAACTGGGACACACTGTGACACTAAATTTTCACCAGTCCTGTGCGAATAGGCCCTATTTTGCATGTATTTAAGCGAATCACACTCATCTTGGATAAGCGATGGATGCACTGATTGCCCTGCTACAGAATAGTATAACAGTATGGAAGAAACCATTTAAGTGGAACATTTGCAGATTGAGGAACAAGCCGTGGTTTTAAAATGACTGAATCACCACAGAAATAGCCATGTTTTACATGTGGAACACAACATTTCCCAATGCAGTGGGTAGATTGTTGTTTGCGTTGCATAAATGGCGACAGAAATAGTCACCCAATAGCAGACTACATCCTGTAAGCAAGCGAACACTATTACCACAGTAGAGGAGCCAAAGAAATGAAGCATCATAATTTTCTGAAAACTCTTATATTTAATGTGGAGGCTGTTATTATAGATGTATGACCATTGTAGCTTTGTTTAAGGTAGAACATGATGTTCCAGTAATTTTCTTATCTAGTAATTTTGTAACATTTGTGCGCTTAGTTGTGGGAACTCTGGAAACTAAACATTTCCAGGGGTCTCAGATGACCATTTGATGGCCATATGTTTCATTTTTGCATTGTCAGGTGACAGGCGTGGCCTCATCCATGTTTGTACTGAGCTATATAAGCTTATGTTAGGGGTAGCAACGAGATTCTCTTCAGTCTGACTTATGATGTGTTGTTGCATCTCCTCTTGAAAGATCAAAGAAATTCCCAAAGACAACTCTGACTCTGAAGATTATTTTATATTCTTTGATTGCCAGAAATTTTCATGACAATAGTAAGGTGAGGTACTCATATTTTATAAGGTAGTATTTAGAATATGAGTACATGTAGTATTTGTGATTTCCAATGTTAAATTGTGACTCAACATTATTGTTTGAGTGTTTAGAATAAAGAGCTATGAAGTTCCGCCAAAGATGCCGATGTATTGGATAGTAGAGATATGAACTGACGGACCGGGGGATTTATGTGATCACTAGCATGTTGACCCATGGGAATCTACAGGTTCTAGATGTGGTAGTTTTTTCTGCTGTTATGTATTCATGCATGTTGTATCGCAATTGTCCAGCAGTCACTGCCAAAGCGGTCTGGCCATACAACGTGATTGTAAGGTTATTGTATTCCAAAATTACTAATATCTCACAAAATACTGGTCCTATCAACTTGCCAGTTTTGCTAGTTTCTTGCTTGACCGAAAATACATAAGAATGACAAACTGCAGCAGTCAGCTCTTTCCGAATTTTGTGTGATTCCTGAGACACACGCACGCACAGAGAGTCAACTTCCCTTTTATTATATAGATAAATCATACATTCAGAACGCTCACCACAGACACGTTAGGAGTTAAAGGGTTAACCACATCTCTCATCACTGGAGATTTCTGCAACAAAAGATCCAGGATGTCAGATATTTTGTTGGGAAAAATGGTTTAAAGATGATGAAATATTCCATAAAATCTACAGAACTGGCAAAAATGCATTTTTAAGGATTCGTTTTTACTTCTGGATAGAAGGTATAACAATTTTGACAACGAAATGAGAATAGAGGTTTCAATGAAATAATAACGCAGCAAAGTCCAAAATGTCACAGAGTTCAGGAATTTTATGCAAGTATCTCATTATACCAGAACTAAAATGTTATTTCTGCAAATCAATGCTGAATTTTCAAGCCTCACAAAATCTCTGTTTGCAGTTTCAGTAGTCGAACTGTCAGTTCTAAACAAGAAACGATGTACCCTATTCTGTAGAAATACAGCAGCGCCCGGTTCATGTCACAGCCACCTTTTTCTATTGTTTTTAAATAATTTGAAGCTCTTCTCAGATCTGACAATGCAAATTATGAGCTGAGCACTTGTCTCCAGCGGCTAATGATGTGGCAGCGGATGTTCATTTACAGGGATGTGTTCAAAGACAAATCTCATAGATAAAGCTGAATGAAATTCTCTCTAATCTCTTCTTGCTGCACTAAATTTGAACAGTTTCAAACAACTATCAGTTCTTTAGAGAAAGACAGAAGTCTGGCCATCAAACATATGCTCTGTAGCTTCACTTAATAAGAGAAAGCAGACTTAAAAAGCAGCCTATGGGCACTACTTAGTGTTACTGTGTTAGCATATTTTTGCGATGGATGACTGTTTTATTTAGGTTATTCATCTTCTAGCTTAAGAAGCATTATTTATGCTGTTCCCCATCTCCAGTTAATTTACCAAACCATGAGATTTATACCTATGGAAGGCAACCATTATCCACATGTGAATTAAATAGAATGGCAGATACTGTATTTCATCCGTGTGACATTAAGTGTTTAGCACATTTCTCAGGCTCTACTGTCAATGTAGAGCACAAATACCACGTTACAGAAATAGTAGCTAATGTATTCTGTTTGGTTTCATGAGATTTATTCAGAACGTCTGATGATCTTGCACTGTTGAGTATATTCTGTACAGCTATCCTTAAAGTAATGATCAAAACTTAATGTGTACGCCTCAAGGTGCTACCTTAAAGTCCACCTCTGGGTATACCAATTTTATACTCCACTGACAATAAAGGGGAGATGAACTATGTCGACAGTGTCGCAGCACCCTGGGTGATTTTCCACAGATAAAGGCACATTTTCTGGTTCAGAACAAGATGATATGAAGCTTATTTCAGAGCAAAGCTCACAGAGGCATTGTACGACTTCACAGATCTGGTCTTGTATTCTTCACCAACAGGTTTTATCTCATGACATCACCCAGACAGAGTGTCAATCCTCTGGAGAGAACTCAACTGAACTCTTAAAGTACTCAGTTCTTTTTTTTTAGGTTATATTTATACAAGGGTCAGAGGACCACAGGGGAAAATGCCCCTTATGCTATTAACCCTTTTATAGCAGGGGTGTTAAACATGCAGCCTGGGGGTCAAATCTGGCCCACCAAATGGTCCAATCCAAATATGTGAAATGCAAAAATTACACTGAGATATTAACAATCATTTTAGTTCAGGTCCCACATACAGACCAATTCCATCTCAAGTGGGTTGGACCAGTAAAATCTGATTATAATAACCTTTTTTTTTTTTCCCAAACATGCAAAGAAACAAATAAAACAAAACAAGGCAAAATAAGACAAAAACAAAATAACATTTAAATGAACAGAGTGTATCTTCATGCACGTGCAAGTCTGAATTTTGCATGGTTGAAAAGGAGTAGGAAGAAGTATAAATGTATTTAATCCTACCCCTCAAGTGCTTTTACACATTTATCACTAGCTTAATATAAAAATCAAACAATACATATTTCCGAACTTATAAATAATGACAACTTGAAATTTTTCTCTTTGTAAATGTAAACATTTTGATGTATTTTTACTGCATTTATACTAATTAAACTACATATTTCTCAAAAAAAAGAAGAATCTGAACAAATATGAACAACCTGAAATGTCTTAAGTGCATTTTTAACAATATTATGTCTCTTATTAAATGTTTTGTGTATTTGTAGATCCACTGTGATCTGGAAGTTGTCATGTACATCTGTAAATGATAAACTGAAGCATAATATTGTTAAAATTGCACTTATTTTCCTTAAGAAATTTCAGTGTGTTAATGTTATTCACATTGTTTTAAAGGATAGTTTGTAGATTTAAACATTTTTTATGATGTAGTTTTTTTTTTTTTGTTTTTTGTTTTTTTTCACTCTAAAACATAGAATACAGTTTGGAGTTATCGTTAATTATATATTATTATGTTATTATTTCACTGGTCCAGCCCACTTCAGATCAAATTTGGCTAAATGTGGCCCCTGAACTAAAGTGACTTTGACACCGCTGCTTTATAGGGCACTCATAAAAATACTCTGAAATTCAAAATATCCACCTTGTCAAAATTTTTATTATGTAGAAAATCAAGTTTAATGAAGTTACGATATTTGGTTTCTTGCCCATAAGTGGGGGAAAAAAAAAAATAAAATAAAAAAAATCCAAGAGGTATATAAAAATACAAGAATCATGTAATGTGAAAGGAATATATATTTTAGAACACTGGGATAACATTTTTAGAGGATTTTTTAGAGATTCTAAATAAAAGCAGCCCTACAGGGCCAAAAAAAAAAAAAAAAAAAAATATCAATTAAAAATTTATTTTTGATACCTTTTTCAGCACTTTAACTCTTTATAGGGCACTCATAGAAATACTCTGAAATCCGAAATTTCAACCTCAGTTTGTTATTAGAGGACATAACAAGACTTTATGACTTCTGTGAATTATTTTTATTTTGATGTAGAAAACCACAGTTAATGAAGTTACTGAATGTGGTTCCTTTCCCATAAGTGGCAAAAAAAAAAAAAAATCAAAGAAACATATATAAAGAATACAAGAAAAACACATATAAGGTGAAAAGAACATCACTTTTATAACATCAGACCAACATAAGTGCTGCTCCAGACCCCTGTCCACATCCACATGATCCCTTTGAACATCATTCCTTCCATTAGTACCATTACTTCATGGTACCTAACAAAGCAAGTACACTCACTGTTCATGCAGAGGTGGACCTTACAGACCCTGTAGACCACATTGGACCTGAGATTGTTGCCTCACTGTCCTCACTGTAACTGCTGCTATCACTGTCTTGTAATGTGTGTGGAAATGACCAAAAATAGTCACTTGTCCGATAAAGGGTTAAGAACTTACCCTTCCTTCTCATGCCTCCTTCTCTCTGGATTGAAACTCTCAAATCCTTTGCTTGTCAGTACTAGCAACAGCTTACCAACCCGTCATGCCACTTCAAAAGCAACTATCTTTTGAAGTTGCCATGCGTGGCATTTTTCAAGCTGGAGAGTTAGTTTATCCGGCACTCGTAAGGCGTCACATCTGCAGCACGGGGCGGTTTGATTAAGCTAATGTCATTGATTATGACAACGTGCAGAGGGATTCAGAGGGAAAATGTAGAAAAATATAGTGGTTGTACATATGATGGTGTTGCTTTTGATTCGTACTGTGCTTTCGTCTTTTACGACCTCATGCGGCTTTCTTTTTAGCCCCAATCATAAAGATGGAAAAGAAATGAAAAAAGATGGCAGAGAATATGTGAGAAGATTGGTGGTGAATAAAAGTGGAAAGGGAAAAAAAGCAAAAACTAATATGTATTAGAGCAGGGGTGTCAAACATGCGGCTCGCGGCCCAAAACTGGCCCACCCAAGGTCCCAATCCAGCCCTTCAGTGCAAAAATTACACTGAAGATCTTAACAGTCAAGGATGTAAAATTAGCTTTTATTCAGTTTCCACATACAGACCAATATGATCTCAAGTTAAATAATAGCATAATAACCTATAAATAATGAATGTGGGGGAAAAAATGACAACTCCAATTTTTCTCTTTGTTTTAGTGCAAAAATGTGCATTAAATTCTGAAAATATTTACATTAAACTATCCTTTAACATTAAAATTGTGAATAACCTGAACAAATATGAACAACCTGAAATGTCTAAAGAAAATGAAGTGCAATTTTAACAATATTCTGCCTGATATTAAATGTTTTGTGTCTTGGTAAATCTGATCTGTAATGCACATGTATAAATGATAAGCTGAGGCATGATATTGTTAAAATTTCACTTTTTTTTCAAATAATTCATATCTGTTTTTGTTTGGATTGTTTGTAAAAGTTTTCGTTGTAGATTTTACAGAGGTAGGGCAGTGTGTGTTCACCTGTTCCATGCGTGCAGAGTGCGTTGCAGGCTGAGTTGTGTGCTGATGTTCTGTGAACCTGTGTCGATTATGGAAGACAGCCTTTCAGACACAAACTCAAACAGGAAGTCGCACAAATCAGCTGTGCCTCTGTAACCACCGGAGAGCTCAGTCACCTTCATCTCATAGACACACTCCTACACACAAACACAAATACACACTATAGATATAGATAACATGAAACTTTACTGATCCCACAACGAGGAAATTCATGATTAAGGTAGCAACAGAATAAAGTGCAGAGCAAAAAAAATGTGCATGCAGCATAAAGATCCCCCAAAAAACTGACAAAACAAAATAATAATAATATATACATATTTACATAAGAAGTGACTGTTATGTTTCCATAACACTGCATTTAATTATACATGAGGTATTCTTGTGTCTTTGGCTCTCACAGAGACACCTAATGATCTACACCAGGGGTATCAAACATATGGCCTGCAGGCCAGAACCAGCCCACCAAAGGGTCCAATCTGGCCCTTCAGTACAAAAAAAGAAACTGAAGATATTAATAGTTAAGGGCGTTGAAATAATTTAAGTCCAGGTTCCACATTCGGACCAATATGATCTCAACTAAAATAATAGTATAATTAACCTATAAATAATGACAACAACAAATTTTCTCTATTTTCTTCTTGGGTTAATGTGAAAAAGTAAAATGACATTATAAAAATATTTAGATTTACAAGCTATCCTTTCACAATAAAATGTGAATCACCTGAACAGCAACCTGAAATGTTACATTAATTGAAAATTAAAATAAGTGAAATTTTAACAATATTCTGTCTGTTACTAAATGTTTTATGCATTTGTATATCCACTGATCTGCCAGTCGTGTTAATAATAAACTGAGATGTAACATTATTGAAATTGCACTTATTTTTCTTAAGAAGTTTCAGGTTGTTGAGGTTAGTCACATTTTCATAATGTAATTTTACTTTTTCCCCACTCAAATAAAGAACAATTTGGATTGTGGCTCAGTTGGTAGAGTGGGTCATCCAGTGACTGAAGGGTCAGCGGTTCAAATCTTGGCTTCGACTGTCCACATGTCAAAGTGTCCTTGGGCAAGACACTGAACCCTAAATTGCTCCCAGTAGAACCTGGCAGCACCTTGTATGGTGGCAGCCACCCATTGGTGTATGAGTGTTAGGCTTTGTAAAGTGCTTTTATGCACCATGAAGGTGTGGATAAGCACTATATAAGTGCAGGCCATTTACCATTATTATTTATAGGTTATTATGCTATTATGCCACTGGTTTGGGCTACTTTAGATCACATTGGGCTGAATGTGGAACCTGAAATAAAACACCCCTGATCTACACAGTTCAGACAGTGCCATAAAACCCTAATCTACACATACAGAGTATACATTTCCCACCTGTAATCTGGACAGGATGTCTGGAAGACAGCTTCCAACATCTGATATTCTGTGATGTAACTGTCCCAGACTCTGATCACTGTTAACAAAAATATTACACCACAATATTAGAACTGATGCAGAATGAATTTACCAAGAATTTTCTGACTTTTTACAGACTGAAGAAAATAATTTTGATTGTTGATATCACAACATAACATCTATAAAGAGCCTTTTTTTTTTTTTTTTTTTTTTTTACATTAACCTTAAGTTCTGGTCCATGATGGCATTGAGCAGATGAGAGCAGAGAGTCTTAACGTCTCCTCCACAGCCTCCCTGTTCCTCTGGACGCCTCAGGTACAACTCCAAACAGGCCCACTGCTGGTACTCCTGCCTACATCCACACTTACAGTTCTACACAAGGCACAATACAGACAGTTTCTGCAGTGGTGGGTGTGGATTTGGGTGTGGGTCTCACCGTTCCGGGTCGGACAGGACATCTTCACTTCTCTGCACTCTGAGCTCGTTCCTCAGCCATTCTGAAAATGACAGCTTGACAGACACAAAGTTGTTGGTTTGAGGATGTCAAAGATACCAAGGCATCATGTTCCCTGTGTGTTGTTTCATTCATATAGGTTGAAATCAGTCTTGATGTTATGAATGAGCAAAAATGCACTAAAATGCAGTTTAAGTTGTGTATTGTGTCCTGTGTGAAATGTCAGTTTGTTGTTGTCAATTTATTTTTCTTATTGCTTAGTATTATTATTATTATTAGTATTATTATTATTATTATTATTATTATTATTATTACTATTGTTATTATTATTAGTAGTAGTAGTTGTAGTAGTAGTATTAGTGTTAGTAGTATCGTGTAGTTATTGCTATTAATATTGTCTTGGAGTATTTCTCATATGTGTATAGTCAGTGTTGTGTTGCTATTTGAACCTTAATTTCCTGATGGTTCTGCTCAAGTGGTCAATAAAGTTCTGTCTAATCTAATAGCAAAGTAACAAACACAGAATAAAACATACGTATGTAAAAATATAGGGAGTAAAAGTTGTCAGAAAACTAAGTACAGACAGATGAAAACTCTACTAAAGGACTGTAACAAAGTATTTGTACTTCATTACTTCTTACCTCAGCTCTTCAGTGAGGTAACGCAATCATTCAAAAAAAATAAAAATAAGCATCCCCGTCCCATTTAGGGAACAAACATCCTACCTGATACTGTGGGCGATGTTGGAGCTGTTGAAAGGTCGGATGCCTCCACAGATGCAGAGCTGTCCTCCTCCAGGTGCTGCTGCTGTCTGTGGAACTCGACCACAGGAAACAGACGCCGTCCTCTTCAAACTCATCCTGCAGAGAATCAGCGGGGGACCCTCGAGCTTCAGGCAACAGTCGAGGGATAAGGTATAAAAGCTAAACACACAGGTACATGTAGAGTTAATGATAAGGAAGAAAAGGTCTGCTCCTCACACAGAAAGATCAGGTCACCAAGGCCATGATAGTTTAGATTTTTTCTTATTATTTGGAATTTTATATTTACTCAGATTAGATTAGATTCGACTTTATTGATCCTACAAAAGGGAAATTCAATGGGCAAGGCAGCAACAAAATAAAGTGCAAGAAAAAGTGTACATGCATAAAGATAGGGCAAAAAAAACCCAATATCAACTAAAAAATAATAGTAGTAAAACCTATACAGACTATGTACATATTTACAACAGAGTGGAATTGCAATTGTTGTTGGACTTATTAAAATAGCAGGTTACAATATGGTCATATGGAGTCTTTTTTGGGTAATATTGGATATGGCACTTTCTTCCCACCTTTTGCTGCCATGATACTGGGTAGATTATAGATTTATGGATTAATAATGGATGGAATAACCTTGCAGAGGACATGACAATGATCTGACATCAATTATTTAAAAAAGTCTGTACAGTTAGTTATTAAAAAATATTATTATCATTATTCCTATTATTACCATTATTATTATTATTACTACTACTACTATTATTAGTTTCACAACTCTGTACTCTAAAGAGTCATAGTTATAATAAGTTCAGCCTTAATCATGTCCAGCAGTAAATGTAACACACACATGAATGCAACTAAAATTAATTGAAACCATCATGTTGGTTTGAAACCCAGCACTGTTACTTTGTAGTGAAGTATTCACAGTGTGTATAAGTACTTTAGTGAAGGACATGATCACACTGCTTTTGTGCATGTGGGTCAATTCTGGACTGAGACCAGTTCCAAATCTGATTTGAATATAAATGCTAAAGCTGGTAATTCTGAGGAAAAAAGAAACAGTAAATATGCAAACCTTCTTGTAAACACTGCTGTGAATGTATTCCTGCTGCTGAGGCATTGATTGCCCTCTGCAGATCCCGTAACACACTGCCACCACACACAACCTGGAAAAACCAAGAAAACTGTTGGCTGCAGCTCAAATCAGAGCTCTACATAACTGTCACAGCTGAGTGATCATACAGCCTTACCTGATGCAGAATAGCATGCTGGTGTGTGTGTCACAGACCAACATTGAACTCAGAGCCTCTACGATAGGTACTGGTTTGGGCAGGATGGGGGGGACCAGCTGAACCAGAGGACTGTTGGGGAGGGAGGTGTGGAGGTGGACCAGAAACACTGCCAGACCCAGTGAGTGGGCAGGACTCAGCAACGGCCCCTTCAAACAGACGAGGGGTGAGAAATTAATTTGTGTTATGTCTGGATTTCAACAGCCCTTTGATTATATTTTCCATTTTCCAAAGCATTGTTCAGTCCTACTGAGGTACTTTCTATTAAAGGAAACCAAATGACACCTAGAGGCACAAACAACAGTGGAAATGAACCGTCTTTTATGTACCTGATGATGAAACAGGTCCCAGAGTCTGTGCAAAAGGCTGGAGAGGAGCTGTGTGTTACCAAGCAGCGCACTCACAAACCTGGAGGCCCACGGGTTTTGTCTGGAGACACAAAAAAAGAAAGGTGAGTCACACAGAACACAGAACAAAGGACCTGGGTGGTGAAAGTGAAAAGCCATTTCAAGATCATGTACAACATCACTGCTGGCCTTTTTACACTGTAGGTTTAACACTAGCTGCTGCTATGTAATTATCCAAAAAAAGATGATTATGGACAAAAGACTGAGAAATTCTATGAATTATGGCATTAATTTATTCAGATCACAGACTGCCAGAAAGTAATGAATCATCAGAGTGTCCATCTATCCATCCATTCATCTATCTATCTAATATCATAAGTCCATAAAAATACTGGCTAGTGGTTCCTTGAAGAAGTGAGGATAAGTATGATGGAACCAAACCAAGATTAAGATCAACCAGTGGGAAAAACCGTCACAAGTTCAAAGATGGACACTCAGATTTACCTTAGTTCACAGTGATGACTGAGCTGACTACAACCAGTAATACAACGTAATGAGTAACAGTGTTCAAGGATACAAATTACTGAATGTAAATCTCTGCTACATTGGTTTGAAAACACTCACTTATCAGGGGGGTTTACCCTGGAAGCATCTAACAGGCACTGGCAGAAGTTTCTCAGGATGGTATTGATGACCTGAGGATACAAGGAGAAGGAGATCTATTATCATCACCATTTAGGAATGTAGATATATTAGCCTTGGTCACCAAAGGATGTCATTTCTCAGATGGTTCTGTCGGATGTTGATGCTTTTCATTATATTAAAATTAAATAAGACAATACATCTGTAATTTAAGGATATCTACATGGTTGTGGTCTTAAGTAATCTAGAAATAAAATCCCCAGTCGTCTTTGTCCCAGACAGTAAAAAAATACAACCTATTCCAAGACAAGTCAAAGGATGACAAATACAGGGTGACATCATTTCATCACCTAATAATTTGTTTAAAATTTGTTTGCTCTTTTTGCTCAAAAAAGTGTAAACATTTTTATTGTTGTGCTTTCAGGAATAGACATGCCGTTCACTGCAACAGAAAAGGTGTTCTGTGTATTGAAGTACACCCAAACTCAGTCAACTGTGAAAGTGCAACGTGAATTTGTTAGAAAAATTTCTTAAACCAGCGCCAACAGGAAAGCAGATTTGGATGTGGCATAAGAAGTTTCAAGAGGAAGGCTGTTTGTGTCAGAAAAAAAGGATGGGATTTGTGCCGCGTCACAAGCAGCGCACACATCAAACATTTGTGATAACTTTGGAACATTATAAAATTAATATCCCCCTGACGTTTTTGTTTCAAATGTGTAGATTAAAATATTTTATGTCCAAAATCAATCCTATTAAATATGATTTCTCCTGACCATGTAGTCACTCCGATATGGACATCTCAAATTATGTCATTTTTTTGGGACACTATTTTAGAAATCTAGAGGTAGAACATTTAAAAGCAGTGAAAACAAAATTTATATTGAGAGAAGTAAAACCAATCTCTGAGGTGTTCTGGAAGCAAAGAGAACAATTTAAACCAAAGCAATGATATTTATCCCAATATAAAACTATATTATGACACTTGTCATAACTGTGCAGCCGGTTGAGTAAACACTGTTAAGAGGATCAAGTAGAACAGCTCATACTCTGACATGAAGTACAGGAGACAGCGGTGGGTCTGTGTGGAGTTTGATGACTGTCTGACCGATCAGCTCATCGGGATCACCGAGGAATACGATGCTCAGTGTGTGTGAGATCCTGGACAGTCGGGCTGACATCTCTGATGACACAGGAACGACATTATTAAAAGCTCCACTTCACTAGACAGATCCATTAGTCTGACTGACTTCAGGTTTTGAGGCTTCTTCCTAAAAAAATTGGATTTGTGCATGTTTTCGATGTCTGCCCACCTCCCTCCTTTTCATCAACAACCAGCTCCCTGAACTCCTGCAGCTGGATTCTCAGGACCTCCTCAGGATCATCAAGAGTCTCTACACACACTGGACCTTCTGTCAATGCAACAATTTTTGGTTTATTAGAGAATATCATCTAAAATGAAGTTAATTATGGTAATAAAGTAAAACCCACCATCCTGCTGCCTGTGTCTCTGGCAGGACTCGACATACGACGAATACTGTGCAGCAGGGATTTTATCTGCTCTGAATACAGAGAAACCAGCACAGAATTAAATTACCACAGAAAACTCAGTCCATAAATAAACTTATATGGTTTTCCATAACGGCATTAATGTTGTCAGGTTTATCTATATTTGTATTCTTTTGATTTGGGACAAGATGAGAGAATTGAAGAAGGAAGAAGGCAATTTCTCCCTGATTTTGACGCCTGCAGCTTTAAATGTCTAATGCAGGGGTCAAACTCATTTTAGTTCAGGTTCCACATTCAGCCCAATTTGATTTCAAGTGGGCCGGACCAATGAAATACTATCATAATAACCTATAAATAATGACAACTCAATTTTTTGTTTTAGTGCAAAAAACAACATTAAATTGTGAAAATGCTTACTTATTATACTTACTTACAAACAATCCAAACAAATAAGATGTGAATAACCTGGAAAAAAATTAAATTTCTTAAGGAAAAATAAGTGCAATTTTAACAATATTCTGTCTCAGTTTAACATTTACACATGTACATTACAACTTACAGCTCATAGTGGGTCTACAAATGTAATATAATATCTATTCAGGTTATTTACATTTTATTCTTAAAGGATAGTTTGTAAATGTAAATATTTTCATGATTTAATGTTTGGGTTTTTTTTTTTTTGCACTAAAACAAAAAAAATTGGAGTTGATGAAATTTATAAGTTATCATGTTATTATTTTACTGGTCTGAGCCACTTTGGATCCTCAGTCTGTATGTGGAACCTGAACTAAAATGATTTTAACATCCTTGATTAATAATATCTTCAGTGTAATTTCTGCATTTCCCAAATTCATCCCACAGACCAGATTGGACCCTTTGGCAGTCCGGTTTTGGTTCACGGGTCGTACACCTGTGGTCTAATATATGAAGAATAGAAGAAAGACTAAATAAGCTTAATTTACTTCTGAACTCACTTTTTCAGAGCTTCTATGAAACTCATTCGAGCATCTGGTTTCACAGGAAGCTGAAACAGAAAAACAGGTGAAAGCATGAAATATCCATGTAATGAAAGATTAAAACATCTAACAGAAAAAGCTCATCAAAACAAAAATTATTAGTATTTATATACTTCTGTTAAAGTGCTGTATAACTACATAAACTGGAAACTAATCAAATGTACTGTATGTACTGCACATTTTCAGTTCCTACTGTTATGCGAGTATGAGAAGTAAAACAAAATAATAAGCAGAATACTGACCACTCTTGGTTTAAGCAGAGCAGGGAGGAAGCGAGTGAGGAAATAAGGCCTGCGGAAAATACTATAAGAAGAAAATTCAGAGTCACTTACACTGACATGAATCTCCTTAAAAATTGTAGAGAAAGGAAAACATTAGAAAATCAATTTCAGGAAACTGATCTGTTAAGTACCTGGCCTCCATCACTGTGGCGGAGATCCTTCCTGTGTTCTCAAACAGAGACACTGCCTTCTCCACATCCTGGACACCCTGACACTGAGCCTACACACAAGCACATTCCTTATAGTGTAGTGGAAATCGACCCACAGTTCACACACACGTTCATTTCCCTGCACAATAATTTCCCAGTTTGGGATCAATAAAGTATATCATCCATCTCTAACAGGGGTGTCACTCATTTCAGTTCAGGGGCTACATTCATGATTCATGATCTCAAGTGGGTCAGACCAGCAAAATAATAACAGTGGAAAAAGTTACATTATTAGAGAAAATTTGCATTTCTACAAACTATCCATTAAAGAGTGTAAATAACATGAATAACCTGAACTTTCTTTAAAAAATAAGTGCAATTCTAACAATATTCTACCTCAGTTTATCATTTACACATGTGCATTTTATGGAAGAGTGAGTAAAAATGCAGATATGTGAAGTTGCAGCGTATTGCGTCTGTGTGAATTTGGCATAAAGTTCATCTTTTGTGGCTCAACATGTAAAACTTTTGGTATAGACTAGATGATCATTTGGAGTTAAAACACTAGTGTTATCAGATTAAGCCAGGGGCCACAGACAGTCCAATATGACCTCAAGCATAATAACCTAGAAATAAAACACATTTTTCTGTTTTAGCGCAAAAAATTACAACTAAATTATAAAAATGTGAATAACCTGAACAACCATGAACAACCTGAAATTTGTTTTTTTAAAAAGTGCATTTTCAACAATAGTCTCAGTTTATTATTAACACAACTTGCAGATCATAGTATATCTACAAATACACAAAACATTTAGTAACAGGCAGAATATTGGTACAACTACACTTATTTTTATTGATACATTTCTGGTTATTCACAAAAGATAGTTTGTAAATGTAAACACTTTCATATAATTTAACTTTTTACACTAAAAGGAGTAAAGTTTGTAGTTGTCATTATTTATAGGTTATTAAGTTATTATATTACTCGTCTGACTCACTTTAGATCATTTTGGTCTGAATGTAAAACCTGAACTAAAATTATTTATGACATCCATGATTGCTAATATCTTCAGTGTAATTTTATTATTTCACAAATTCATCCTGCGGGCCAGATTGGACCCTTTGGTGGGCTGGTTTTGGCCCATGGGCCATATGTTTGACACCTCTGATCTATAACATCTGTACTACTACCTGTGGATTTGCAAAGTGGGCTTGGGTATGACATCTCTAAAGGTTAAGTCGTAGCTAAATGCAGTTTGTGAGTTCTTAGTTAAAGTTCTGGTTTTGTTTGAGCAGCTGAGATGTAGTGGGATAGCAGTAAAAAAAAAAAAAAACTCCATCTCATCAGGAGTTGGTTGTACATGAAAAAAACCACTGGGTGTCACTGTTACCTGCGCTGATCCTCCTGAAACGGACACATCTTCATACAGACCCATGTCGTCCACTGGTTCCTGTGTCCACACATAAAGTACTTATTAGACTTAACTAAATAAGACTAACATTAAATTAGCCGTGACAGTAGTAAGAAAGTAGCTTAAGGTAGGCATAAATAAGCTGGTGCTTCACCTACGCCTTTTCACCCATGTTGGAATGGAGGTCCGAACTGTATGTATGTGTATATCATGATCTGTTAAATGGACGAATAAAAAATTACTACTTACTTACTAAGCTTGCTAAATGAAATAAAGAACAAAACACTGAAATCTGATGATAAAATGTGATTAACTCCTGCAATTCAATCTCAACCTTTGTGTCATATACAGTTTTGTAGGTTGCATGAATCAACGCTTTCCTCCAGACAACTTGAAAAACTGGAGTGGTCTGTGTAGATGTTAATGAATTTAAGTGTTCATTAGCATATGGATTAACACCTACACAGACCACTCCCCCCCACAGGTTTATAGGTCCAATTTCCCCCACCAGTTATTAGAACTGAAGAAGTCTCTTGGATGAGAGACAAAACATTTTCTAAAGAGCAAAACCAGTCCAGTTGAACCTAGAAGAACATCGACCAGGGTAAAAGAGAACCTACACAGACATTAGTCATTATTGTTTTGTATCCCAGACTCCTGTTAGAAAAGAAACACCTGAATTCAACGTGTCCTCTCACTTTTGTCCATATAGTGTATCAATAAGAGTAAGCAGTATCGATAAAATAAATTGGAAAACTTTATTACGACACATCATCATGAAGACAAATTACAGTCATGGTGTTTTGGTATTTTTATCGGCCAATTCCCACCACAGCTTTTACCTTGAGGTCGTCCAGCCTGGTCTTGGCCAACGAAACGTAATTCATGAGGAGATTGCGGTGTTTCACAGGAACATACGGAGGATGGAGGATGTGAACCTACAAGAGGAAACCAAATTGATGTGCTGAATCAGCTGATCTGTTTTGACTCAGCTGCTAGATTGCTTGTGCTGTTCTACTGTCCAGTCACCTTGAGGTACTGTGGGGGTTCAAAGGGCACCAGGTCAGACAGGAACTTCAGCAGGAACACCAGAGACCTCTTACTGGCTGCATGGTGGCCACTGGAACCTCCAAAAGACATCTGTAATGAGAGGACAACAGCTGACGAAAAGACATGACAATCATTACACGACATGACGATCATTTCACATAAGGTAAGGTAATCCCCCAAGGGGGAAATTCAAATGTGCAGCAGTACAAATGGTAAATGGACTGCACTTATATACCAACTCTTCGTGGTGCCCAAAGCACTCTACAAAGCCTCCCATTCACACACACACTCATACAGCATCTTGCCCAATGACATTTTAACATGTAGACAATCAGAGGCAGGATTTGAACCACCAACCCTTCGGTCATTGGACAACCCACTCTACCAACTGAGCCACAGCCGCACAAGACAACACAAATCAAATACAATAGAAAAA
>JAPQRP010000014.1:12537100-12566392 GCA_037367295.1 Apogon hyalosoma
CCTCACTGGAACTGTTGCTGTCACTGTCTTGTAATGTATGCAGAAATGACCAAAAATAGTCACTTGCCCGATAAAGGGTTAAACATCTGAAATCTTTTATTGAGTGCCGTATTTAGTAAAAACCTATAAAACATCAATTCCTCTCTTTGTCTTTTTCTGTTTTTTCACCCGGTTTTGACCTTAAAGTGGCATCAGCGGAGTCATAGCCGAAGTATCACGAATCTATAAGTGTTTCTGTGATTACGCACCTGAATCTCTTCCCTCGTGGTAAACAGTTTCAAAGTGTACTCCACCATAAACAGTCCATTTGTTTACAAACAGAGCCAGTATGTCACTTGGGCATTTTCAGAAATTTGTCTTGACATGCTGCAGTAGCGAGAGGCAATGAAGCTGTTCCAGTCTTTGTTACCATTGCGGCCATAATGCGAATGCATGGAGCTCCGCTTCCCACAGTGCACGTCGCGACAAATTTCCGAAAATGCCTGAGTGACCTACCTAGTGACTTATTTGTTGTATGACACTGAAATAGACACTAATTCACAACAGAATGTTTCATAGAAATAATATCTCTATAGTTAATACACTACTGAGGCCCACTCCTGACTGAGAGCACTGAACCAAAATGGCCACCAATTACACAATGACCTCAACGCTCTGTGTGTTACTGTGGTGAAATATAGCAAAGAGAAAGGCGAACATGCAGAGTGACTGGCACCGCGAGCGAAATAAAACCAGAAATCTGAGAGCAATAGACCGAGGGACCATGTGGCGGAGGGTTCACACCCTGAGGCTCACTCAAAGCCACTTCATCAGAGAAACAAGCTGTCCTTTGTACGCCGTAAAACACGTCAGCGGCGCTCACGGCGGGCAGAACGGGTCATCATTTGCAACGTTACCTGGAAGTGGCTCATAGATCAACAGTCAATAAAGGAAGGTAAAGAACAGAAGCGCTCTCAGCTTGATTACAATAGCTCCGGTTTCATTGTCGCAGACACAAAAGCAGTGTTAGGTTTTAATTAAAAGTCGTCCTTTGAAGAACAATAAACAGGATATTGCTCGGGTAGTCATCTTTTGTGGGTGTGGGGTCTCACATGAGGATGACTGTGTGTGACGGTGTCAAATGAACGTCCCTCCGGGGGAAAAGCTCAGACAGGTGTTCACGGGACAGAAATTTACAAGGGCAACGTTATCAGTACCACTCATATCGTGCTTATGACTCATGCACTACAGGTAAAAGAGGCATGATGCTACTGGGAAGGGCACTGTATGACAAATGGGACCGGATTGCTAATAAGATTGCGGCTCAATAATAGATCGATGGGGTTCAGGCAGCATGAGTAATGCATGTGCGGGGTAAGTTTGCTTGACTTAGACTCAAGGACAGCAGGCTTTCCACGCTTAGTGTTTTTATGTTGAGGGTTTACTTTACTTGATCTAATATGAATCGGTTGAGCGGTTCTCACCGGATCCCAGGGTGTGTGGGCATTGATTAGAGGTTAGTGGTAATCAAATTCTTATTGCATGAAGGTTAAACCTTTATCGGGCAAGTGACTATTTTTGGTAATTACCACACATATTACAAGGCAGTGAAGGCAACAGTTCCAGTGAGGCAGTAATGTCGGGTCCAGTGTGGTCTCCAGGGTCTGTAAGGTCCATGAACAGTGAGTGTACCTGCTTTGTTAGATACCATGAAGTAATGGTACTAATGTAATAAATGGAATGGGATGTTCTAAAAGTGATGTTCTAATTTTCTAAAATACATGTTTTTTCAACTTAAATGTGTTTTTCTTGTATTTTACATATATGTGTGTGTGCGTGTGTGCATGTGTGTGTATGTCATGGATTTTTGAAGGTATGTATATATATATATATGTATGTCATGTTTTTTTTTTTTTTCCACTTATGAGTAAAGAATCAAATATGACAACTTCATTAACCATGATTTTCTACATAAAAATAAAAATTTAAAAAACCCACAAAAGTAATATTCTTATGTCCTCTAATAATTCACTGAGGTTGAAATTTTGATTTTCAGAGTATTTCCACCGCAAAAATCTAAATCTTAGCAAGTGATTTTTTTCTCCTAATTCAAGCAAAAAAATCTGCCAGTGGAACAAGTGAAGATTATCTTGGCAAGATTTCTTGAAATAAGATTTTCAAGATCTATTGTCTAAAAATAAGTTCTTATATCTCACTGAAAAGTTACTTTTTAGGTGATTATGTGTGTGTGATCAGATATCTTGACTAGAAATGAAAAAAAAGGACTTGGTAAGATTTTGATTTTTGCAGTGTATGAGTGCCTTATAAAGGGTTAAAGTGATGAAAAAGGGATCAAAAATATATACTTTGAAGGGAAGTCATTTTTAGTCTCTGCGGGGCTGCTTTTATTTAGAATCTCCACTAGCTCATGTTGCAAATAGATTTTATTTTTCTGTCAGAGCTGTCCTAGCATAAAACTGAATGTCATGTAAAAGAAGCCTTGGATTTGCACAGAAATGTTAATCCAAAGCAATAATGTGATGGAAATGTTTATAAAAACATATGCCTCTGCGATTGTATGCTGAATAGATGTTTACATGCATTCAAGGTCCAGATATTCAGAAGTAACACAACACCTGAAAAGTGACCACAGAGAGGAAAAAAAAACAAAAGTGAGTAGAACATCCCCAGTTTCATCTGAAAAGAAAGGGTCAAAGCACAGATCCTTGAGAAGACCAGGCATGACTGAAGAAAAACCCTCGATTTTCACGGAATTTTAAACTGATAATCATCACTTTTTATATATTAATACATGAATAACAGGAGCTGGGCAATGAATTGAAATACACATCAGCAATGAAAGAAGGGAAATAATTGAATGAATGAACTGCAGTCTAACACAACAAACGCACAAAACACAATACCTTAAACATTTGACATCCATTTAACCCTTTATCGGGCAAGTGACTATTTTTGGTCATTTCTGCACACATTTACGAGACAGTGACAGCACCAGTTCCAGTGAGGACAGTGAGTCACCAATCTCAGGTCTAATGTGGTCTACAGGGTCTGTAAGGTCCACCTCTGCATGAACAGTGAGTGTACCTGCTTTGTTAGGTACCATGAAGTAATGGTACTAATGGAAGGAATGATGTTCAAAGGGAGAATGTGGATGTGGACAGGGGTCTGGATCAGCACTTATGTTGGTCTAATGTTCTACAAGTGATGTTCTAATGTTCTAAAATACATTTTCCTTTCACCTTGCTTTTTTTTTTTTTTTTTTGCCACTTATGTATAAAGAACCAAATATGGTAGCGCAAGGTAACTTAACCTTGATTTTCTACATAACGTACATAATTAAAGATTTTTTTTAATTTTCACAAAAGTGATAAAGTCCTCGCATTAAAGTTCAAATTTCAGAGTATCTCTACGAGTGAACTATAAAGGGTTCCCCCTGAAATTCCAGACGTTTTTTTTTAGGTGTGAATACAAACCAAACACCTCTTCTAGGTGGTCTTAGTTGCTTTCCAAACTGACTCTGGGCCGGTTCACTTATGGTGTAAATATAACCGGCCTCAAGCCAAAACAAACCAAGGAACCATGGACTTTCCTGTCCAATACAAGCGCAGTTCGTCAAATGCGTGCTTCTCTACAAATTTTGGTCCACCAGCAAAAAGTACAACGACAACATGATCCGACCCTAACGAAAAGATCAAGTCTGTATTTGATCCGAACCAAAAGACTTACCAGGTGTGAATTCACCCTTAAATACATGCAATGTTGTTTTTGATTTGTGGGTAAATTATGTTTCTGCTTTTCTCTTTAATTTTTCATTCTTCAGTCGCATCCTTCAACCTAAGCTAATGTTCGAAAGAAAACATATATGTTCATGATATGTGAACGTTCTCGGTAGGGTTAATTCTACTTCCTGTGATCCTTACCTGTATCCATGTTTAATTAGGTCTCATTAAAATGGACTGGACTCACATGTGACACCATGACCGTCCACTTAATATGCAGTGGTTTCTTTTCTTCAACATTTGATCTCTAGTGCTTTCATTTTTTTATGTTCTTACATGTGGGAAAAGCACCTATACACTGCGTTTATATGGGAAATAATGCAAGGCTTCTGTTTTTCCGTCCTTTCCTGTCAGGAAGCCATTGGCATCTGTTTCTTACACTTTGTCACACACATGAAGTGTGTCGCCCCGACGGGAAGGGGATCAAATCCGACACCCGCCATTTTTTTTTTTTTTTTTTTTTTTTTTTTTTTCCCCGCTGTGCCTTTTGCATCTGGCTGCCATGCGTTCACCTTTGCCCTCTGTCAACAGCAACAATGTAAAAGCGGAATTGAAAACAAAGCAGCACCTACAGCCTGGAACCAACAAAGACCTGCCACGAAATGAACGAAGCGCCTGAAAACGGAGACGCTGACATGCCTGACCTGTCTAAGAACATTTGAAAAGACGGACCAAAATTTAATTCATGACTCGTGGGCATGAATGAATGAGCTGTATAGGTTACTGACGGTGACATTAAAAGTATAGCGGATAAGAGTATAAAAGGTGTGATGGAAGTGCCAACAAAGAAAGTCAAATAATTAAAGCAATTTCTCTACTCTTACCGTGTTAGAAGGTTCAATGGCCTGCAGCGTCGCTCTACTGTGTTTTTATTTTTTATTTTTTTACACTAAGAATCTCATTATGCAAACCATAAATCATCACTAACCACAGGGAATGCAACAAGGAAGGAAAACAAACCTCTGTCAATGAAGGTTTAAAGAGAACATGTTGTAGCTTGAGGAAAAACAATACCCTGCATAGTTTCAATACAAAAAAATAAATAAAAAAAATATGAGATTGGTATCAAACACAGGCCACGCCTTGCCTCTAGTCAACAGAAAATTAACCCTTTAACCCCTGAGATATTATCTGGCAGTGGTTTTGCTTTACTGTGTGTTTTAGGGTCAAAACAAGGTGGAATAACAGAAAAAGACAAAGGGAGGGATTCAATTTTTACAGGTTTTTACTAAATAAAGCACTCAGAAAGTACATCAATAACAGATTTAGGATGTTGAACATGAGCTGTGAACTGGAACACACTGAACAACAGGTTTTGGAAATGTAGCTCAGTAGTTTGAGTTTTGGGCTCTTTTTTTGTAAATCAGTTCAGCTGATTTTTGGCGCCTGGTTAAACTCCAAAAAGCAGTTACATGCTCAAAACTCAGTAAAAACACAGTCCAAAAAAATAAAATAAATAAATAAAGGAAAATAATGACAAAACTGCAAACAATAGTAAAAACAAAAGACGACAGAAAATGGCGTAAAAAAAAAAAAAATTACAGCAAGTCGGTCTCACTCACTGCTCTGTTTAACCCCCTATTCCACTGGCCATGGGGGGTGCACTGAGCATGCTCAGATGTCTCCAGAAAGAACAAGATCTATTCTATCAAGACATTCTGAAATTATTATTATTGAGCAAACGGTTGAATTTTTATTAATATTTAAAATAAATCATACTTTCAGAATGCTCGCCACAGACACATCAGGAATGCCTCTGTAGTGTTTCAGATTCACATTTAATTGTGTGTTTTTGTTTATAATGACATAAATATACACTTCTGGCATATTATTGTGGCATAATTATGAATTCTATGCAATAAAAATTATCAGTAGCATTCCGACAACTGACTGGCAAAGTGGTATTGTTGTTGACTATCTCATTCCAATGGGTCCTGTTAGGCTATGTTCAGACAACAGGCAAATGTGGCCCAAATCCGATTTTTTTTTTTTTTTTTTGCCCATGTGACCTGTATCCAATCTGTTAAAGACAGTTTGAGCAGCACAAATCCGATATTTTCAAATCTGACCCAGGCTGCTATTTTGCAAGGTGACTTCAGTCTGAATGACCATCTGAACCTTCGTGTCATTGAAATGCGACAAACGTCACAATTCTGCATCCCGGAAGGAGGAGCGGCGGGAAAAACGTATTTACTTCCGTAAACACAGTGCACGCCTGAGTGGTCACGTATTTTGTAAGGACCTCTTTTGTGCATGCAGTTCACTTTAGGTACGCATTCAGTTCATTTTCAAAACTGATAGAAGTCGCATTTGATGTGTAATATGAACAAGCATACCAAAAAAATCGTCATCAAAAAATCCAAATAGTGCATCAAGACCTGCTGTCTTAACATAGCCTTAGTTAGTGGGACATTAGGCAGCAAGTGAACATGTATCCTCGAAGGTGATGTGACGTAAAATAGTACCTACCAAAAGTGGTTTAAAGAATAACAACCAGTCAAACATCTATGGGAGTATAACATTATTACCACCTGTTTGATATTGTGTAGGACCACCTTTTTCCATTAAAACAGCTCAGACTTGAGGCCTAGACTCCACCAGACCCCTGGAGGTATGCTGTGGTATCTGGACCAAGATGTTAGCAGCAGATCCCTGAAGTCCTGGAAGTAGAGAGGTTAGGTCTTCATGGACTGGGCTTATTTGATAATTGATGTTCTTGAGGTTGGAATGTCCATCCTTAGTCCATTTTTGGTTGGTGCAAACCACTGCAGACCAGGAGCACCTAACAAGACCTGCATTTGTGGAAATGCTCTGACCCAATCATCACATGTCCTCGTCAAAGTCACTCAGTCCTTGAAGCTAATGCGGCAAAATGAGCAACATAAGGAACTAAGGCCCAATCTTAATTCACCCCTTAGCCCTGCTCCTTACCCCTAAACCTTGGCCCTTGCACTTGCCACTACCCCTTGAAATGGAGTTGCAAGGGGTAGGGGTTGAAACATTCCCCTATGACATGGGACAACCCTTCAAGACTTGTTACGTCATCAGCAGTCATCAATGCCACTTTAAACTGATGCGTCAACTTTGTTTCCGAAAGACTTCCCCATGCCGTCAGCAGCTGTAACCGTCTCCATTGTATGGGCTTTGGTCGTCTTTCCGAAATGCGATCGATACCACATTGTAACGGCATTAAACGGTTGGTTCGTCAAATGATTAAGTTATGTATGAGGAAAATATGTACATTTGTGTGTTTCTTTCATCACATTGCTGCACTTTTTTGCTGTGTTTACCTCCATCTTGCCGATAAATTGCACAGAATTAAGGGAAATTTTTCATACCTCTCCGTTTGTAGTGTGGCCCTGAAAAAATCTGTTTTGAGGGCCAAACAGCCCTCCCCCTTCAACTCACTGAGAATCGGAACACCCCTACCCCTTCACGTGAACATGCAAAATGGAGGGGGAAGGTTAAGGGGCGGGCCAAGGGGTGAATTGGGATTGAGGCTAAATGTTCGCTTGCTGCTTAATATGTCCAACCCAGTGAAAGGTGCTATTGTAATGAAATAATCAGCATTATTACTTCTCTTCTAATGTTAAGTACAAGGTGTAGATGAGCATCTCATTTGGGTCTCGACCCCAAGTTTGGGAAACACAGCCCTGCGAATTCCAAGTACAAAGATCGGACTTTGACTTTCCTTGCTACTTTTGTGTTGATTGGAACTGACACCTCAGTTTGGTAGCAATTTACAAAAAAAAAAAACAAAAAAAAAACAAAACTTGGCTTCATCACATCAGTGAAGTCATGGAAGGTGTGGTTGAGGCCAGACAGCAATGGATGTCAAAGTTTGAAGGGCGTGTGTAATTGTTTAGAAGTTTCAGTCTGAAGTTTTTCCTCAGAAGTCTACATTTACGCCGCCTACGTACTTTGTATATTAAGGGGTTCTGTCAAGGCAATCAGCAAATATAATGACTGGATGCCTTTAACTGAGAGACAGCAGTCCTCCACACATTAAAGACTGGACTGACACATGGATGATATAAATATACATCAGCAGAGTCACTGTAGGTCCTAAAACAACAGTTAGAATGAAACTAAAGTGTCATATTTTAATAAAACATGTAGACCAATGCACAGAAAGAAAGAGTTTATGACCTCCAGAAACTAACCCCCTATTAATTTTCTCTCTCTAAATTATTTTTTATGCTTTATTTATCTATTCTCTCCTTTGTAGATGGATGATTTGCTTTGTTTTTATCTGTTTTTTCTTCTGTGGCTTTTGTTTGATGTTATCACCCTTGTTTATTTTCTAGTTCATACTGGTTGACTGAAGAAGATGCGCACACTACTGTTGTTTTGTGTGATTGCCGTACTTGAATAAAAAAGAAAAAAAAAACCTAAAAGATAGCAGTCAGTGAGGCTGTAAGTTTAAGTGGAAGCAAGTATCATTAAAGAGTGATTTTTGACACACTTTGACACTTTTTGCAAGTATGTTTTTCATCATTTTAATTTTCCTTGTGAAGTATAATTTCTCTTTGAGAATGGCAGTATGATGAATAGCAATTATCGCAACAGTAGTTTTGCTTCTAATGCACAGCTCGTTTTAGTCAAGTCTGTAAACACTGATACTGAACCGGAATTAATTATGTTTATAAGGGCTGCTGTAAAAAAAAAAATTGGATTCCTGTTAATGTTTGTTTTTTGTCATGGGATCCCAAACGCTCCCCGTTTGTACTTAGCAGGCTTGAAGATACGGAGCCAAGCGCTCGAGGCTGCGACGTATGCATATAAATTCAACATTTCGTAAACGGAAACCATCATTAAAACTGAAAAGTAGGGTGACGCTCGCAAAGGAACTGACTGCTGGCAACGATTCAAACACATCTGTCCTATTTCGCCCTCCTTCGTCTGCTCCGTTAGAAAGGAGTGTGATCTTTACTTCCGCATTACCTCTTTACATCGAGTGGGACACAGCAGCTATTGTATTGACACAATTACATGCCTCCCACTCGTCTGATAAAACAGCAGATAGGAGTGTTTGAGCCGAAAGCGCCTGGAGATGTATAAGGGCAGGACTACATTATCCAAATGCAAACAGTAAGACTTTATCGGACCAGATTTGAAAACATGGTCATGCTGGACGTGGGTTGAAAGTTTAGAGTGGAACACATTGAACAGACTGTTCTGTGTAGAGGCAGATGCAGTTATTTTGCAGTGGGTTTTGTTGGTTTCTTAGCTACTACTACTCCTCAGCATAATTTAGAGTCTTCCTGTATTTTCTAACAATTCTAGTGTCTTCTAAAGAGCCGTCCTTTGCTATATTTTTTTCCCATGATGTTTTTCATAATTGCCGAGCAACAATATGCACAATTATCATCAATGTATTCCACAGCTGTTTGTGTTTATTTCCACTGTCAAGGTCATATTCTGCATTTTAGTACAGAAAATAGTCTGAAATACGTTCTTGGCCTGAAGGCATCATCTACCTCTACAGATATATCTTTCCTCCTTGGATTTTGACACCATGTGAGATGTTTGACTGTATTATTTTTTTAATTCTATTGTTTTATTTGGTATTTGTTATTGGTTTATTCTTATTTTTCTTATTTTTAATTGTACAGCTTTTTATGTCCTTTTAATCTATTCCTGTATTTTATTCTTTTATTTAGTTTTTTATTCTTCTGTACAGCACTTTGGTCCACTGTGGTTGTGCTTTACAAATAAAGTTGGATTGGATTGGATATATTGCCCGACCAAAAAAAAAAGTCTCACATGCAATATTTGACTGCACTGCCTATGGTTTTGATTACAAGAGACATTCACTGTCACATCTTTTTTTGCCACATAATGCTCATTGCTTTATGACGTTAAAGAAATGAGAGACTACTTAATGCAGTTAGAGTTAAATAAACAATCTGGCCAAAAAAATAAAGTAACTGCCTGGATTAAACTAAGCAAATAGTTCAGATCCTTCCATCGGTAAGTACTGCAGTGGTTAAGGGCTCATTGATGCTCTACGTTAAAGATGCAGACGGAAACAGATATAATTCTGTCTGTTTTCCGGGAGCTTGCAGATGTGTACCCAGACGGAGAATACAGAGCAGTATAACTGGTAATCATGGAGGCAGTGTTGAGATTTGAAGAGATAATTTCCAGAAAAAGCGGAACTTTTCAAAGAGCCACTATGAGTTCGTGAAAAATTATCAACATATTTATGTTAACTACCCTTCTCAACATCAACGTCGGTATCCACATTAGTAAAACCTCCTCTGTCATCGCCATGTTTGTTATTATTGACTTTCTTCCTCTTTTTCCTCAAAAAATTTTACTCTTCTTCACAGTATTTGGCCAGTGTGTTAATTACAAGCAGTGCCCTCTGGTGGATTGGTTGAGAAACGCTCCTTCTAACATACTAGACATTAAAGTATGAAGGCAGTGACACTTGACAGCGTTAGAAATGGACGTACCTATTTACGTATGTAAAGTGAGCATAAATGAGCCTTAATAATGTCTCAGCTGTAACAAGTTATATAACTCTTTAAAACCTGACATGTCATCAGTGAAACACCCTTTGCATATGCAGTTTGGATGGCTGTAACTCTTTCACTGTTTGTACAACTGGAAAAATTCAAACAGTTTCTGAAACCTGATATGTTGCGCTGTATACATTTTATTGGGTCATTACGGTGATTTCCCTCACGCCTGTACTAGAAGCTGGAGAAGAAGCTGTTTTAGCAGAATTATAACATGCAGTAAATTGTTTAACTGCTAGATTTTGAAAGATTTGGGAAAATAGTGCTTTGGAATAATAGGCAAATGGACTTACTCACAGCTTATGTTCAAACCTTTTTATAGTCAAAGTAAGAAAAAAAAGTCCAGGTGGATCATTTTAGGGTTAGGGTTTAAAGGGTTAACCCTAACTGATGCAGTAAGTAGCCTTTCACATCTTTAATGTCAAAAAGGTTGGACAACGCCAGGATCATCAGGCTTGTGACAGAATGGTTCAGGTAGAATGAGACATCATTTTCACACATGGATTAGCCTTAGACGTGATGCATCCGTCCGATTCTCCAGCATCAATAATCAAAAATGAATGCAACTATGGATGGAAAAAATAGTATGAGTCTTATTGTGACACTACATAAGCATTATGTGGCAAAAAAGATGTCACAGTGAATGTCTCCTTTGATCAAAACCAAAGGTGGTGCAGTCAAATATTGCATGTGCGACTTTATTTTTTGGCCTGGCAGTGTATTTACAGTCTTACACTGTCAGCCCCTACTTTTAGTGCTTCTGATGTCGTTGTCAGTCATCTTCTCGGAGGTAGCATGATGTCCAAGAAGCCAAAGGAGTAAAAACAGTTCTGCATGACATGGTTTGAAAGACAGGGCACAACTTTTGCTCATCTCTGAGGAGAATCTCATTCCAGATAATGGAGGATCCTCCTGCATCTGTGTGTGCCTCCAAACACAAGTGTGTTTTTGTCTTGGCCCAAGGAGCTAGCCCACCCACAGTCTCTGCTGCACAATTTTGTGTGTGCTGCAGTCGGAGATGTCTCACATGCTCTGCATCATGAAAAAAAATGTCTTTCCAGGACCCAGACTGGGTAAATTTAGTCTTGCTCCTCGCTACTTCTCCTGTCATAAGGAGACCTGTCAGAAACAGGCCTTCCAACCCAAACTTTAGAATCCATCCAGTCTTTTATACTCTTCACCTGGAGCTTTCAATCTGGAAAAACTGGTCATGCAGCTGAATATCTGCAGGCTGGAACTACAGTAAATAAATGTTTGATTACAACTCAAAACATCTGTGTTTAAAAGGTTTAAACATTTGCTAAATGGGAACGACTGAAACATATTTGCACTATATATTTGGATCTTAATCCATACTGTTTGACACATTTTATATTCTGTATTATCTTCTCCCAGCTGTTGCAGTGTCATTTTATTTACACTGAAACTTCAGCTTGACGCATTCACCCTTTGAACAATTTTCACTGAAGTGTGCAAGATCTGAGCAATGCTTGACTGCAGTGTACAAGTGTGCAGTCATTAACCCATAAAGACCCAGTGCTTTTTACTTTAGTGATAGTTCCCTAATAATTTTTTCTCATATTTAACCTTTCTTAAGTGATTTATCACCAGTATTATCCTCATTAATTTGAGTTTTTTCAGTGTAAATCATGTGTTTTCCTAGATTTAATTCCCTGAACATGTAGATGTTCATTAAAGCTCAGAGTAAATTCAAAGGTTATAACCCCTCGGGCAACTTCGGGCTGAAGGGTATTGCAATCGTTTTGTCATCTGTCTGTCCATTCAACAACGTAAACGCATTATTTGAAGAATGCATTGAGATTTCCGCATGAAATTTACACAAAGGTAACCTAATCTAAATTATAGGGCAGTAACTCTCAACAGAATCTTACTCTATATTTGACCAAGGGGTATTAAAAACGTGCATCATGTTGTAATTTTTTTATCAGAAACAGAGAAAACTGAAGAAAAAGTGACTTTCTCTAAAATCTATCAGTAACTGAACATAAACCACGTGTCTTCATCCACTGTCATTGATCCAACTCCATGGGTTTTACTGATGAATCAATGTTGTAGAACATAACGGTGTTTCCACGTTCACTACATCCAAATGGGTCATATCTGATGACTATAAAAAGATGACAAACTGCATTTTACACCAATTATTTACATGTATTGATAGGATTAATGGACCAGCAGGGATTAAACAGTTAAGATCAGTAGATGGTTTTGGTCGTCGGTGGCTGTTTGGGTCTTTAAGGGTTAAAAACATTTGAGTTGGAGGACTTTTTATTAAGACATTCTGGTAACGTGCTCTATTGAATGTCAAATTAGCCTGTTTGTTTAGTATTTATCTGGAGTGTGTCAGTTCATCAACAAGACACTTCCATGTGTCATTTAATGCTCCCTGAGTGCTGATCTGGTCAATGTAAGTGTCCTTGTGGTCTGCCTGATTGCTCCCTTGGTTTATCTAATTGACCCCTGAGACCCCTCAGGGCTCTTGTGGTCTGACTAAGTGCCCTTTTGATTAGCGCAAATTGTGTTCTGGCGCGACAATGTAAAAGCGTATCCCTAATTATGCGCATTGAAACCTCATGAGCGTAACACGAGTGCAAAAAAAAGGAAACAGTCGGAGGTTCGGTAGCTCAAATAAGATTAGTGTTGGTATTTTTGATGTTGTGAGTCATCCTTTGTCACTCAGCTATTGTTAGCATGGAGCGGTAGGCAGAAGAGAGTGACACATGAATGATTTTGACATATATTATCTTATCTACTGACCTTTAAAATCCTGCTCAGTCAACTTCTAGACTTTTTTATTATTAGTTCAGATGTGGTTGGATGTGTTGGACGGGAACACCGGGGTTAACCAAGGCCAGGATTGAAGACCCATGTGACTAAAAGACACACAGTCTAAGCTTAGATGTAAACAAATGAAATGTACATCCTGTACTGTGCTATAACCTAAGGCTACGTTCAGACTGCACGCAAATGTGGCCTAAATCCGATTTATTTGCTGATATGTGACATCTATCCAATCTTTTAAAGACAGTTTGAACAGCACAAATCCAAATTTTTTCAAATCCGACCCAGGCCACTTTCATATGTGGTCCTAAATCCCATAAGTATCTGATATTTTGCAATGCGACTTCAGTCTGAACTACCAGGTCGGATAAATGCGAAGTGCGACAAAGGTCACAATTCTGCGACCCACCAAATATTTCCTTCCGTAAACAGAATGCATGCCAACGTGGTCACATTTTACATCAGGACCTCTTTTCCGCATGCGGGTCACTTCAGGGTCACATTCAGTTCATATTCAAAACTGATAGAAGTTGCATTTAATGTGTAATATTGAACGAGTACACAAAAAATCTGAATTGTGCATTAAGACCTGCTGTCTGAACATAGCCTTTGTCATATTCTTTCAGGTTCCACATTCCAAATTTGATCTCCAGTGAAATAATAACATAATAACCGATAAATAATGACAACTCTAAATTTTTGTCTTTGTTTTAGTGAAAAAAAAATTCAGTTATGAAAATATGTACTTACAAACTGTCCAAACAAAAAAGATGTGAATAACCTGAAAAAACCTAAAATTTCTTAAGAAAAATAAGTGCAATTTTAACAATATTATGCCTCAACTTATCATTTATTCATCATTCAATCATGGATCGGATCAACAAAGGCACAAAACATTTAATAACAGGCAGAATATTGTTAAAATTGCACTTAATTTTCTTTAGACATTTGAGGTTGTGCATATTTGTTCAGGTTATTCACATTTTATTGTTAAAGGATAATTTGAGAATGTAAATATTTTCAATTTAATGTTATTTTTGACACTAAAACAAAGTGAAAAAATTGGAGTTGTCATTGTTTATCGGCACAATGTAAGATTTTTTTTTCCACATTAAACCAAGAAGAAAATTTGGAGTCATTATTTAGAGATTATTGTGTTAGTGTTTTACTTGAGATCATATTTGTTCAAGATATTCACATTTTATTGTTAAAGGATAGTTTGTTTTAGTGTCAAAAATAACATTAAATTATGAAAATATTTACATTAACAAAGTGAAAAATTGGAGTTGTCATTGTTTATCAGCGTGATGTATATTATTTTTTTCGCATTAAACCAAAAAGAAAATTTGACGTCATTATTAATATGTTATTATGTTGTTATTTTATTTGAGCTCATATTGGTCTGTATGTGGAACCTGAAATAAAACCAGTTCTACACCCTTGACTGTTAATATCTTCAGTGTCGTTTTTGCAAATTCATCACACGGGCTGCATTGTGGCGGACCAGTTTTGGCCCATGGGCCATATGTTTGACATCCCTGCTCTCAGTAGAATATTTCCAAATCACACAAACAGGTCGGTTGATATTTGCACATACTACTGGATAAGTCTCCTGATGACAGACCCTTTCACTGCGGTGCTTAGCATCATGAGGGTTGCTGTTTTCGTCGCGTTAGCAAAGCACACATCCTATATCTGCGTTACAAACCCTGCCTTTTTGGCAAACATGCAGCATGCATGTTCATTTCCCTCATTTACTCAGGTCCAGACTTGTACCATGACTGTACGACGCTCTGGCGGTCCAACCTGTCTTCTGGGTCTTGTGTAACTACAGACGACTATGTGTTTAAGAGTTCATGTCAACAGGAAACATACAGTTTAAAACTATTATTTTTTGATACCGAGGCCTTTTACTTTGACTTTTAACCCCAAAATGTGGAGTGAGTCATGGTTAACATCACTGCTGAGTTTTATTATTGTACCTCTGTTTGTCATCAAGCAATGAAGTGAACATAATCGCAAACAAGCATTCAGGCAGTCGGCTAAAAATATGATATGTGAATCAATTTTTCTAATTAAAACAAAAGTCAAATTCCCTCTGAAAGGTGAAACCAAGTGAAATGCAGAGGATGTGTTAGTTATAAAAGATGCAACAGGATGAAAATGATGAAACAAGATGGACACGGCATAAAATGTTAAAATTAACCCATAAAGACCCAGCACTACTTTTATATCAGTTCCCAAATGAAATTTTATCTATATCTAATATTTGTTAAGTGATTTATCACCATTTATTTACAATATTATCCTCTGTATTTTATCTGTAGAAATCAGGTATTTTCCTGTATTTAATTCACTGATTATGTAAATGTTCATAAAAGCCCAGATTAAAGTTGGGGGTTATTATATCAAAAGCAGCAAAAAACTGCAGAAAAAGTGACTTTTTCAGTCAAATCTCTAATTAATTGAACATAGAACAAAGTGTCCATCCACTGGCATTGATCCAACTCCATGGGTTTTACTGGTGAATCAGTGTTGTAGAAGATGACGGTGTTTCCACGGTAACTACAGAGCCTCTGAATGTCCAAATGGGTCATATCTGATGACCATGAAAAGATGGCAAACTGTATTCTACACCAATTATTTACATGTATTTATAGGATTAATGGATCAGCAGGTATTAAACAGTTTAAATGAGCAGATGGTTTGTAGTCAGTGATGGATGTTTGGGTCTTTATGGGGGGAAAAAACAACTAATGGGGCAAAAGCAAAACAGTAAAAGAGCTAATAAGAGTAAAAGGACACAAATGCATCAAGACTAATGTAAAAGATGAAAGCAACATAGAAAACACAAAATGAGAATGATGTAGCAAATGACGTAAAAGATGCAATAGCTCTAACAACATTGAAAGGACAGAAAATACACATCAAGACAAAAAATGCTGTATTTAAAAATGTAAAACATGTAAAATGTAAAAGATGCAACAGGATGAAAACAACATAAGAGAGAAGACAAAAGTGCTGTAAAAGACAAAAATAGGACCAGGGATCATGTAGTCCAACGGCATATTTAAAGACATTAATTGACATTCGTTTGGTCTTTCAAGGTCACTCAGGGTCAAAGGTCATGGTACTAAATGGAAGCCTATATGTGACTTACTATCTATTGCCAAAAGTAATTATATCAAGTTATAGCACTTTGAAATGTGTCCCATAATAAACCAGTGGGGATTTTTAAAATTTCAAAAATTCATAAAAAATTCAGAAATTAATATTTCCCACTTTGAACAAACCTGGTAGCCCTTACCCCAAAGATGTTCCACAACAAATATCAAGTCATTATGACTGACTGTTTAGGAGAAGAAGATTCTTGAGAAGGTGTCTACGGACGACAACTGATAACATTAGTCCATCGGACCCTTTGGGCTAAAAATGACCAAAAAAAAAATATATGTAACACGATGAAAATGACATAATAGACACAAGAAGATGAAAATAATGTTAAAAAACAAACAACAAAAACCCCCACAACAGGATGTAAACGATAACCTGTAACAAGATGGCAACGGTGTACACAAACCAAATATAAAACACAGACACTTGTAACTCTTTCAAACCTAACATGTCATCGCTGACACACCCTGTGCATATGCAGTTTGGATGGCTGTAATTCTTTAAATGTTTGTGTGATTGGAAAAATTCCAACAGCTTCTCGAACCTGAGATGTTACGCTTTATAGATCTTATCGGATCATTGTGATAATTTCACTCTTGCCTGTACTAGAAGCTGGAGAAAAAGCCATATTAGAAGAATTATAACACACAGTAAATTGTAAATGATGGCTAGATTTGGAAAGATCTGGGGAAAAAAAATTGGAAAAAGGGCTCACTCATGGCATATTTTGTAACCTTTTTATAGTCAAAATAAGAAAAAAAAGTCCAGGCGGAACATATTTTAGGCTTAGGGTTAATATTTTGATAATAGAAGAGTCAATAAAAATGTAAATTAGTGGCAAATCTGAAAATATAACTATAATTACTATATTACATTTCTGAATCTTAGGTGTTTTTCTTCTTGTTACATGGCCTTAGTGTTCATAAATGCAATCATTAATGTCTATTCTTTGTGCCACATGTTAATGTTTACTTTATGGTGCTACGCTATAGTAACCAAAGTGGGAAAAAATAATAGCATAGAAATTAAACAATTAACCAGCCATTGTCCTTTAAGAGACGACGATCTATTCATGCTTAGCTCACCGAGTCTACAACAGCTACAAAAGAGCACGAAAACAAACAGATATGGATCTTATCTTTGTATTATTTATTACTGTTTAATGCCGTCGTGATAAAGCACTGGGGCTACTTAGAAAAAGCACATAAAGAACTTACCGACATGTTGCTTAATGGCTTTGTTGCTTTTTAGTAAACAGGAAAGCCGCTATAGAAAGATGTCAAAGATGCTTTTTTGTTTGTTTTTCGTGGCGCTGCTAAAAGGATACGGTGTACTTTCGCTTTTACTATGGGAGTTATTTGACATTGTGAAAGGGGTACAAATACATGAGGCTGTAAAGACGAAAAAAATATAGTATTTATTTGGTAGATGGTTCATTTGGGGTGTACTGTCATAACTCATATGTAATTTCGGCAATAAATGCACAGTTAAAAGCCCTCAAGTATTCTCAAGGTTGTAATGTTTCACTTTTATTAACTCCGTTTTTTCTTGATTGCGGCTCCTTTTGGAAAGATGTTTCTAGGTTGGGTCACCAGCGAGGTCAAGCAAAGATTTTCCCCCAATCTGATGATCCAGATGGGAGTTAAATTTACACTAATCCTGTGACAAACCCGCTTGGCTTCAAGCAGCAGACGCATAAAATCACAACACAAGGGGACACATTCTCAGCCCATCTGAAAGTGATCAACCAGTAAGCTGCAGAGAATTAGAGCCACACTTTCAACGTGGAGGGATCGGAGTCTTATTCCAAGGTTGGTCGTAGATTTATTTTCCTTTATTTAACCCACAGAGACCCAAACAGTCACTGGAGACCAAAACTACCTACTGATTTAAACTGTTTAATACCTGTTTATCCACTAATTCTATCAATACATGTAACTAAGGCTACGTTCAGACTGCAGGCAAATGCGGCCCAATTTTTTTTTGCCCATATGTGATCTGTATCCCATCTGTTAAAGACAGTTTGAACAGCACAAATCCAAACCAGGCCACTTTCATGTGTGGTCCTAAATCTGATACATATCTGATATTTTGCAATGCGACTTCAATTAGCATTTAGCAATTAGCTTTACGTCACTGAAATGCGACAAACATTGCGAGGAGGAGGAGCGTCGGGAAAAACCTATTCACTTCCGTAAACACAGTGCATACCTGCGGGGTCATGGATTACGTCAGGACCTCTTGTGCGCATGCGGGTCACTTCAGGGTCACATTGAGTTCATACATAAAACTGATAGAAGTCGCATTTAATGTGTAATATGAACGAGCACACAAAAAAATCGGATTTCAGCAAAAAATCCAAATTGTGCATTAAGACCTGCCTAACTGTTGTAAAATGTAGTTTGTCGTCTTTTCATGGTCATCAGATATGACCCATTTGGACGTTCAGAAGCTCTGTAGTTACCGTGGAAACATCATCATCTTCTACAACATTGATTCACCAGTAAAACCCATGGAGTTGGATCAGTGACAGTGGATGGAGACACTTGGTTTATGTTCAGTGAATGAGAAATTTGACTGAAAAAGTCACATTTTCTTTGGTTTTCTCTCTTTTTGATATAACAGTCAACTTTATTCTGAATATTTGTGAACATCTATACAAAGCAACTTTAAAAACACACATTTAAAAATTTGCTAGAACTGTCATGAGATGTATTCCATGTGTTCAATACAGCTTTTTAGAAACATGATGTATTTTTCTTCTGCCTGACTGACTGTGCTTTTTCTCAACCACAGACCAATTTATGAAAATTGTTCTCACAAGTGTACAAACTGGGTAGGGGAGTGAAATACTGGGATTTTTGTTAACCAAAAATGTGTACGCTTTGTACATGTGACCCTCCTTATAAAAACCCAGGAGTAAAAATGGAGGAAACGCCTGTAGCAAAAATGCCCCGCTTGAGTGCAGCCATGTAAGAATGAATGGTACTGTCAAATTTGCACAGCCTGATTGAATAAAACCATTTCCTTGATTCAAAATCTTGTGTGGATGTCTCCTAGAATGTGTGCAATAAGAGCAATAACTATAATTGGAAATATAGTTCCTGAATTAAAAGTAAAACGTTCATGAATTTCATTGTGCATTAAGACCTGCTGTCTGAACGTAGCCTAAGTAACTTTAAAAATGCACAATTTGGATTTTTTGGTGAAATCCAATTTTTTGTGTGCTTGTTCATGTTACACATAAATGCAACTTCTATCAGTTTTAAGTATGAATTGAATGTGACCCACATAGGCACGCACTGTGTTTACGTAAGTATGATTTTTCCGCCGCTCCTGGGATGCAGAATTGTGACGTTTGTCGCATTTCAGTGACGTAAAGGTCGGATAAATGTGACCTGGCCTTTCAGACTGATGTCACATTGCAAAATATTAAATGCGTATTGGATTTAGGGCCACATTTGCTTGCAGTCTGAACGTAGCCTTAGATACATGATCAGTGAATTAAATATAGAATGATACATGATTTACACTGAAAAAACACAAAATTGAAAGAATAATATTATAATAAATGGTGATAAATCACTTCAGAAAGGGTTTTACTATAATACCATGGACCGTGGTCATGGAATAATCTCCAAAAAACTATTAAACTAAAAACATTCATCTCTGTTAATGATTTTAAAATGTATTATATGATTGAATAACATGGTTATGGTTGAATAATTGTTGTTCTGTTTTATTGTTCATTGTATATCATGTATGTCTGTAATATAGTTTTGACTTAAATACAGGTAAATAACAATAATAATTATAATAACAATCATAATAGTTTTATGATTAGTTTTTAATACGCTCTTTATTTATTTATTTATTTATTTAAACATTACAGGGAAACACAAGCTGGACTAATGATACTTAATCAATTTTGGGACCACAAAGAGGTCAGAGGTTAGATTTGGCTCTTAGGGCATTTCCATACATTGTTTTCCTTAGTGATGACCTCAGCACTGCTGTTTTTTCTCTCTTTTGCAGATATCTTATGTGAATTATGGATCTGTGAACTTTCTATGGGACCAATTTGTTTGTTTTGATGTAGTTTTTCTACATGTCAATTGTGTGACATTATTCTGTTCCTTAGGGTTTAGTGTTACAGCCACGCTCTTAAAGCTCATCAATGTTTTGTTGTTTTTTTTTTCATTTATTTTATTTATTTATTTTAAGAACCTCTAAGGGGAGGAGCTTTTCCTGAGTCTGAGGGAGCTTTCCCGATTGTGTCAAAAGAACTGTATTTACGCACGGAAATACCGGAAGTTCTCTTATAAATACGAGACGTTGTCATTTTAACTGGAGCTGTAGCTTGTAATACCGCTTAAAGTGTTACAGGGTGTTCCGGATTTGGAATGTGGTTTATGTTTTTTTGACGCGTCAACAGTGCGATTATGATACTTTACGCATGAAAAAAAGAAGCGCGGATTACGCTTGCGTATATAAGCTTTTATTTTGAAAGTACACACCAGACCGTGTTCTCTTGTGTTGTGTAAACCTTGACGCCGCTTCCTTTCCTTCTAGTCCACCTCTCCAGCATGCAAATTACGAAGCAACTCCAATATATCGCAGATTGGTTAACTACACAGAGCGCGTCGCTGCGCAGGAGCCGGACACGGTGCGCACTTTGCTTTTTTTGACTGGACTGTAATGATGCAAGAATTGTCAGTGCGTTTGCGCCGCGGCTTGAACCTGCAACTTAATTCTGATTAATTTTTCTTTTTTTTTTCTTTTTTTTTTTTTTTTCTTTTTTTTTTGAGGGAAGGGGGGGCTCTGAAGGAAGGCGCCCGCTCATCATCCCGGGACCGGAGTGAAAACGCACCAGGAGCTGCTTATTATATGCAGTGGAATAATTAGTGTCCTATGTGTGCGTCCGCGTTGTAGGACCCAAGAAAAGACTGTGGACCGGATAGGACAAGCAGACGGAGCCTGTGAAGTTTCCGTGTGTGTCGGTGTGTTTCAGAAGGAGCCCCGTTGAACCGGAGGTAGCCCCCCCACACCGTTCCTTCTCAAATGCGTCCGCTCCCCGCAGCTGATGGACTGAGTACAGTACATTTGGAGTAGCCTTTTTTTCTTTTTCTCAGCAGTTTCAGTCGGTAAGTCACGAAGCCGGTGTGTTTCTGGTATTTCTGAGTCTTAAAACGTCAATAATAAGGTTATTACTTTTTTCTCTCTCCATACATTAGAGCATTTGTGGAGGATTTGAGTCTATACTGTAAAATAGAACAGAATCCAGGTGGTTTCAAGTCGCCTTATCTCTTCTGGTTTGGACTATTTGGGTTTAAAAAAACAAAAACAAAAATACAATACAATTGAACCCAATGTGCCATGTACAGTATGTGAGCTGACTCGCCTCAGGCACCAGTGCGCGTCAATCTCCACTAAAAACCACTGACATGATTTTACCAGAAGAGAAAGTCCTGTAAAAAGTGCCTGGATTTGACAAGAAGGAAAAAAAAAAGGGGACCAGTGAGTTTTCCTGAGGGGGCTCCATTACCTCGAGCACACACCTGGCTGTCTGCCACACACAGTTACTGTATCCTACGGCGCTGCGCAGCCATGGTAATCAAGACCGCTGTCATGCCTGTGCGGTGCGTCTATTACGCACCGAAAATTACCCAAACTTCTTTTTAATGTTGCTGAATGACTGCAGTGGTCACGATGGGAGGCTTGTGTTAAAACAGCTGAGTTATATTTCCCCATGTTGTGCAATTTCTCCGTAGGTAAATCCATTTTTGACGCATGGATATTTGTAATTACTCCAAGTGGCCTCGTGTGTGTCCATGCACCATTTTCACCACTTCAACTTTACTTAAACTCCATAACAAGCGCACACTCCCCATCATATAGATCGACTTATTAAATAATCATTGCTACATTAATTTCTCATTTAATTAGTTTGCACTTTGTCCTACAGGATTGGACTTTTTTTTTTTCTTCTCTGTGTTTAGGCGGAATCTGTAGTCCTATTTAAGTGCAAGTTAATGAAGGAAAGAAGTGTCTAATTAGTCTTCAGCTGTGAATTTTATAATTGAGTTTAGATCCCAATTTTTTGCTTGGATGAATCAGCTGAGTGGTATCGAGGCTATAGAATGTAACACTATGGACCGCCAAAGTGTAATGGCCTGAATAACTGGTGATTAATTAATGATTGATGATTTTTTTTTTTTTTGGACACGTTCTGCATCTGGAAAATGGTGAAACTGTTCAAGATCATTTAGGCTGGTATTGTGATATATGGATATTCTAATAATTATCCAATTGCAGTAAATTCTTAGTACATGACCTGCTGTTTTCTAGTGGTCAGACTGCCTACACAAGGAAGGGAAATACAAATGTGCAATTTGTGGCGTGAAATAGCTAAATGATACTGGTCTGACCTATGTGAGTAGCCTGTAGTTTTAAGAGCATCAACCCAGGGTCAGAAGAGGTGAAAAGGCATTGTGAAAGTTTATTAAAGCGAAGTACTTTCAGACAGAAAAACCCTGCAGATATATTGGAGAGCCTCAGCAGAGGAAGCAGGCAGCGCTAGCCCACGGAATATTGAATCAGTCAAAAAAAAAAAAAAAAGGGCCGGAACAAGGGGCAAGGGAGTTGAACTATCTCTTGCCTCTTGAGTGGGCGGATGTCATAATTATCATTTCTCCAGGACTGCGATGGAGGGCCGCGGGCGCTGGCAGAACCTCTGCAGATATGTGGGTGTAGCGGTGGTGTCGACCCTGTAGGGCAAGCCACATCACTTCCAATACAGAGGGAAAAAGGGACAAGTCCCGCTATAATTGGTGCCTGGGAACACCACGGGGCATCCGGCGAATTGATTGACGGTCAGCGCGCATACGTAAACAAGTCTGAGGGAGCACGCAGACGCCGAAACACACACCCACGTGCACGGACGCCAAAGCAGTAGAGTGCAACAGGGGGAGGGAGGGGGTCTAATCTGCTGTCCCATGTCAGGCTGAAATGAAACGACCCCTGGCTGAATGCAACAGGTCTCCTACTTCTTGGAGTTCTTCTAGGTTCAACTGGGCTGGATTTGCTTTTTTGAAAACCACCCAACCCCTCATCAATGACCCTGAAACTCATACCCACCGACAATCGGGACCCCCCAGGGCCACACCCTTTCTACACCCCTAACACTTAAACCCATTAGCGTATGGATTAACACCTACATAGACGTCTTGGTAGTTCTCGGTTCAACTGGACTGGTTTAGCTCTTTTGAAAATGTTCCGTCTCTCATCCAAAAGACTTCTTCAGTTCTTCAGAAGATCTGGCGTATTTCAGTTCTTCAGAACTGAAGAAGTCTCTTGGATGAGAGACGGAACATTTTCAAAAGAGCTAAACCAGTCCAGTTGAACCGAGAAGAACTACTGAGAAGAACTACCGAGAAGACCGATGATTTAGGAAAATGAGAACCTACACAGACCACTCCCCCCACAGGTTTATAAGTCCAGTTTTCCCCACCGGTTATTAGAACTGAAGAAGTCTCTTGGATGAGGGATGAAACATTTTCAAAAGAGCTAAACCAGTCCAATGAACCGAGAAGAACTACCAAGAAGAATGATGATTTAGGCAAATAAGAACCTACACAAAGTCTCCTACTTCTGCATTCTCTCTCACGGCGTCCTTTGTCTTCAGTTTGGAGTAAATTGGCAGGTAGGACTTGTACTGTGAGAAAACACTCTATTATGTACCTGTCACGCAAAAGCTAACACTTCCAATAGCTTGAGCAGGATGTCTCGCCTTGTTTGTGCTTAGTCACGCCTTGTTGTTTAGCTGCTGTCCGGGATTGTGTTATCTTGAAACACCTGGAAGAAAATTGCCTCCATCAGTAAAAGCTCCTCTCGCTATAAACCTCTTTCTCAAATGACATAGTGGGTGGGTGCTTCAGGCCAGTGGCTCTCTTATTGAGTCTAGCGAGTCGATAGTTTCCACAGGGCTCTGGGTTAAGTTTTTCAACTTAGATGCTGTGGACTTTCATAGGAACATCGGTCTGCAGATGACTACTTAGTCTTTCGAGTCAGTGTTTTAGATTGACTGTACAGAAATGGAGCTCCGTCTGTCTCAGGGCTGTTCAACTCTATTTTCCCATGGACTAAAGTGTTGGAATGCTTGTTGTTTTACTCTAATATTGGCTGTATAATTGACACATATCGCCAACACATTTACAACATTTTTATTTAACAGTTAACCTGTTGTGGCAGTGCTGCGAAATGAAGCAAAGTGTCACAGAATGGCGTAAAGTGTCACAAATAAGCATACCAGGGCTGTTTAGCGGCTGTTAAACGATTGATTTCTTTCAGTCACTGGGACTAAATATTTGAACAGTTTATCACTCAGCATAAGAGACTCACAATCGTATGCCTCCTTCAAATCACAACTTAAACCTTGGATGAAGGAAAACCAAGCCTGTGACCATCAGTAGAGTGTCCTCTGTGTTTTTTGTGATGTTTTGTCATTTGTCAGTTGTCTTTCTTGTCACCTGCCGAGGGACTACAGATGGAAATTAGCACTGTTGCTACAATCTGGCATATTTACAGCTGCAGCTGCTGTAGATGTTCATTAATATGCACTGTTCCTAATAAATAAATAATTACTATTTGTTGGTGGAAGCCTATGGTCCGCCTGTTGGATAGCCTTGGTCCATCTCTTACAACACCCTCTAAACACTGAAAAATCTGCTGTTGAAAATTAGCGCATCCAAAGTGAAGGACTGCGGTGAGCATTCCAGTGAACTGCTCAGTGAGCAGATTATTTAGGACAATAAACACCACACCGCCTGTGTTTGAAATGCAACACTCCCTTCTGTTGCATCAAAGTCACGTCATATGCACACATTTCTTACGCCAGACGTGCAACCGTTTGGCGTCTGTAAATGCATTTTAATCGCCGGCTTCTGTTATGTTTCGAAGCGTTTTTTAGGTGTGTGGCAGTAATCCAACCTAAAGACAAAGAGGAAATAATGGGTGTTGAGGCTCCATTTTAATCAGACTTTGAAGTCTGTGTTCTGTTAACAAGTTTTAACAGCAGCTTTAGAATGCTGTCCGGCTTCTTTGGCTGCCCGCTGTGGCATTCCTAGTTAATTGGTCTTGAAAGGTCTTGTTCAGTAAGATGGTACAGGTCAGCTCAAGCCCCTGTGGTTGTGAAGTCATCAGGCACTCAATTAACTCAGCCACAGTACCTGAGTTAAAACAGGGGGTAGCATACAGGATTATACAAGCTCAATCTGTGATCACATTTTGACAACTTTGATGTTTTGTCTCAGTAGGATTTTTTTTAATGCAACCTAAGTCTATTTTCAATGTTTATTCACCTAGAAAAATGCCTGTGGTGGCTTCAATTTTCCCCTACATTGAACCTTCCCTAATTGATGTATGCCTGTGTAATATATTAATCACTGTATTTCTCAGTGAAAAGCAGTTATTTTTTTATATTTAATTTACTAACTATAAAGATGTGCATAAAAGCTCAGAGTTCAGTGGTTATTTTATCAGAACAGAGAAACCTGAAGAAAAACTGACATTTTATGTTCAGTTAATGGCATATTTTATGGAAAAATAAATGTCTACATCTACCTCTGTTTGTCATACTACCTGGGTTTTACTGGTGAGTTAATGTCGCAGAAGATGATGGTGTTTCCACATTCATTATGGAGCCTGTGAACATCCAAATGGGTCATTTTCAGTTGAGAAAATGAATGTATTGATAAGATTTTAGATGAGTGGATGTGTTCAGGTATTTGAGGGTTAATTGTCAGTGATTATCTCCATTAACTACTAACTAACAAAATGTCAAAGTTATGAAAAATGTCAATTAGGGCTTCCTTCACACTGCAAAAAAATATATCTGATTTAGATAAACTGACTTGAATTTGGAATATTTATCTTGAAAGATCATTTTGTAGATTTATTTACTCAAATGAGACTTAATCTTGTGAAGATTATTTTACTTTTTCCAAGAATTTTCATCTTTAGCTACCCCACTTTGATATTGCAACTCATTTTAAGTAATTCTAACAAAACAAGCTCCATTGCCCTCTTGTTTTATGCAGTTTTGCCTATAAATATCTACTGAGTCATTATATCTTCATAAGACCATATATATAAATATACCATTGAAAAAACAAATCTAACTATGAAGACTTGAAGCAAGTGTATTCTGCTTAAAATAAGAATTTTAGCATCATAAGTCTTAGATAATATTTTATTTTAATAAAACTCCATAAGTGCAATTTTCTTACCGCACTAGCAGATATTTTACTTGAAATAAGACATTTTAACCTAATAATGAGTTTAATTTTCTTATTTTTGTACAGGCTTTTTTTTTTTTTTTTTTTTTTTTTTTGCAGTGCAAGCATGTCCTGTAGTCAAGAAACCAGACAGATTTTCTTTTCAATCATGAAAATTGTTGCTAATTCATTTAATACTTGACAACTCGTCAGTTAGCTGTTGCAACTCTAATGTTTTTGGGAACTATAACATCCTACCATGTGAAAAAAAAAAAAAATGCCCATACCCATCATGAACTGCATATAAAATTCATCCGAGAAAATGTTACTATTGAGTCGGTATAGTGTTTTATCTATCTATTTTCAAAGCCTACCCTGCTGATGTTTGCAGAGTCGAGCATATGTTTCAGTCCTTTGTAAATAGGTTTTTCTGTCCATCAAGCCAGAAAGCTGTGTCTGTGCTGTCTGTTCGAGCCTGCTCTGTCTCTCTGATGTTGGCAGTTCCAACAAATCTTGATGTTTCTCATTGGTCTCATACTGGGTTTCCTTGAGGTATTTGCATGAGTTTGCTCAGAGTGTTAAACGGCTGGAGTTCTTTTTTTTTTCTTTTTTTTTTTTTTTTTGTCCCTGCTGCCTCTGTATTGTAAAACAACTTAAAAAGATCCCAGTGTGACCCAGAAATGAGTTATACAGGTGCCTGTGAATAAATAGGGAGCGCTTCGGCTATAACATGATCCGACCAGTGATTTTGTGTCGAGGAGGGGGTGGGGACTTACCAATGCATGTTTCCATAAACATTAAGGCACACAGAATGCGACTTCCTGCTAATCCTCTGTTGTGTTATTCTGTTTTTTTCTTGAAAGAGCTGTGTGAACGTTGGGTATGTTTGTGCTACGTCGGCAGCAAATTAATCCACAGGGTTTAAAGCATGTGCACTGTCGATTTATCTACTTGTTTATATTTGTTATGGGCATTCAGCATACTCAAAAAACAAAAAGGGAATTATTAGCATATTGTTAGCCTCATAGCATAATTGACAGTCATACATAAATGGACAAAAGTATTGGGACACATTGAATTCAGGGCTATGAAACAATAATCACATATATCATAATGTTGTTTTATATTGTGATAAATTTCATTACAGTACATTGATTAGTTTGGTTTAGATTGTTATCTTTGTTTCCAAAATGTTTTTTTTTTTTTTTGTTTTTTTAATCTTTGACCATGATTTTAAAGGTCCTGTCTCTACATTTCTAAAATATTTTTCATGCTCTGACTGTAAATAATAATTTTCTACCATGACTAACCATCTACTTTCTTTTAAAGATGGCATCACTTGTTCCAAATGTCATTTAGATATGTCAAAATGTCAAACAGTGACTCTGCACCACCCTTCATTGTTCTATACATATAGTTAGCCTCTTTGCATAACTGCCTAAATCATACATTATATGGACAAACGTGTAGGGACACATTAAATTCAAGTACAAAACAACCATGACAAATGTCATAATGTGGTTTTATATTGGGATAAATATCATTGTATTAGTTTTGTTTCAATTATCTTTGCTTCCAAAATGCCTTTTTTTTTTCTTAAATCCATGAGTATGATTTTAAATGTTGTACCTCTAAATTTCTAAAATATTTTTCATGCTCTGACTGTAAATAATAATTTTCTACCACAAACATCCACTAAGGAAGAAAAATCTCCCTTTAAATTTAAGGAAATATTGTTTATAAACTATTTGGACAAAAATACTGGGAAGCATCATGGCTACAGCTGTAAGATGTCCTGTTCATGCTGATTTGAGATAAAAACATCAATATTTAGGATATTTATCACAATATAGAACTATAAAATGACATTTGTCATTATTGTTGTGTATCCCAGACCCTTGTTAGAAAAGAAACACCTGCATTCAACGTGTCCCAATACTTTTGTGTATGACTTAGGCAATTATGCTATGATGTTAACAATACAGTACATTTTGTAATGACAAATGTGACATCAAGTACATGCACAGTGCTATAATCTGTACTGAAATGCATCGCAGTCAAGCCATTCAATATGTATGAGAGTAATTAAAGCACATAATTGTACATGTCACTTTGTGCTGAAGTCATAAACCAATCATGCAGGTTTTAACTGGAGTCAACAATAGACTCATGTATATCTTAAAATGAAAACTCATCTGTTTTTGCTTTTGCAAAGCTCATTAGTGGATATTTTTGTAGCTCCTCTGTCCTTTTTAGGTTCTGGTTTTTTTTTTGTGTTTTTTTTTTGTGTGTTTTTTTTTTTTTTTTATTAAATCAGATGAAGGAATGGGTTTATTTTAAGAAAAAAAAATACGCACAAACAACCATTTAATTGGCCTCTCAGTCCTGTTGTGCATCGGGAACAGTACGTTCTAGATGGTGCCCTTTATTTTGTTTGTTCTCAGTAAGCAGGTCTGTCTACCTATAATGTGTGGCTCCTTTGAGACTGAAGTTTGTGTATCAGACGGCGGATCTACACCTATTTATGGAGTGAATCATAAGACTGTCATTACCATCACCCTGTGGCTTTTTTTTTTTTTTTTTTCACTGTGGGTGCTTTTAAATGGCCAATTCACAGCAATGATGAAGAGGAACAGAAGCTGTATTATATAGGACATCCAATCCTAAGTGGAGCGTTAAACGCAACAAGATATTCTAGCGGCTAATTCGCTAAACTTTACAATCACAAGAATATAT
>JAPQRP010000014.1:12579701-12602982 GCA_037367295.1 Apogon hyalosoma
TATCATTATATTTATCCAAACAAATGTACCTTTAGTTGGACCAGGCATTAAAATGAACAAGAAATTGAAGAAAACAACGGCGGTCTAATAATTCTGTCCGCGACTGTCAATGTGGTAGTTCCGCATTTGTCCAGCAGTCACCGCCAAAGCATTTTGGCCATAGCAATGTGATTGTCAGGCTATTGTATTCCAAAATTACTAATATCTCCCAAAATATTGGTCCTATCAACTTGCAATTTTTGCTAGTCTGTTTCTTGACCAAAAATAGATAAGTATGCCAAACTGCAGCAGTCAGCTCTTTCCGGATTTTGTGTGAATCCCCAGACACACACGCACATACACACACACGGAGGCCACTTGGGTTTTATAATATAAATGACCATGAAAAGATGACAAACTGCGTTTTACACCAATTATTTATATGTATTTATAGGATTAGTGAATCAATGGGTGTTAAACAGTTTAGATCAGTAGATGGTTTGTGTCACCGGTGGCTCTTTGGGCCTCTATGGGTTAAGTCCAATCCACACGCCAAACCACATTTTGTGCCACGCTACTTTTTTTTTTTCCTTACTGCACAAACCCAAACACCCCTAGAAATGTGCTTTAAAACACATGGGTTTTCAGTAGAGAGGAAGTATGTTCTGGAACTTGTGTGAAAAGAAAGTCGAGTACCATTAATAGTTTTCAAGGCTTGTCTATTCTTATTAGGGTGAAACTTCACAGATGCTAATCGGATTCGGTAACAACTGTTTTTCTGTCATCTTCTGTTTTATCACCGCTCTTTTAGTTACAAGCTGATACGTTTCAATCCTTGATCATGCCAGGATGTCTGTACTTCCCCCAACAATCCCCCTGAGAATCATCCACTCTTTGATCCATGTGACTTAGTGGAATTAACGTAATAGTTGTAGACAATGTGCTGAGGCCTCTCGCCGTCATAATCATATTCCAACGTTTCCCTTGTCATCGCATATTCACTGTGAATCCTCTTGAAATAAAAATGCAATAGTCTAAAGCACAGGTGCCAAACATATGGCCCGTGGGCCAAAACTAGCCCTCCAAAGGGATTAGTCCAACCCGTGGGATAAATTTGTGACATAAATTACACTGAAGATATTAACAATCATTTCAGTTCAGGGGCCACATTTGTTTTCCAGTGGGTCAAATCAGTAAAATACTATAATAATAACCTAGAAATAATGTAAACTCCAAATACTTCTCTTTGTTTTAGTGTAAAAAAAAAAGTTTAATAACATAAACAAACTATTCTTTTACAAAAAATGTGAATAACCTGATTAAATATGAGTTGTCTTAAGAAAAGTGTAATTTTAACGATATTCTGCCTGTTGCTAAATATTTTGTGTATTTGTAGATAAACTGTGTTCTGTAAGATATAATGCACATGAGAAGCTGAGGCATAACATTGTTAAAATTGCACTTGTTCATGTTATTCATATTTTTTAAAGGATAGTTTTGTAGATTGAAACATTTTCATCGTGTAATTTTACTTTTTTCACTCTAAAACAGAGAGAAAAGTTTAGAGTTGACATTATTTATAGGTTATTTTGATTGTATTTTACTGGTCTGATCCTCTTTAGATCATATAGTTCTGTATGTAGACCCTGAACTTGAATGATTTTTACATCTTTGATTGTTAAACTCTTCAGTGTAATTTTTGCATTTCACAAAGTCATACCACCGCCCAGCACTGGCAGGCTGGTTTTAGCCCATGGGCGTTATGTTTGACACCTGTGTTAAAGCATAAAAACAGTAAAATTACATGAAAATGTTTACTTTGACAAACATTGAACATGAATAACCTAAACAAAATATGAACCACATGGAAAATCTTAAGAAAAATCAGTGGAATTTTAACAATATTCTGCCTGTTACTAAATGTTTTGTGTATTTGTAGATCCACTGTGGTCTGTAAGTTTTCATGCAAATGAGAACCTGAGGCATAATATTGTTAAAATTCCACTCATGTTTCTTAGTAAATGTCAGTTTTTTCATGGTTGTTCATGTTAGTCACATTTTTTTAAAGAATAGTTTGTAGATTTAAACATTCTCATCATGTAATTTCCCTTTTTTCATTCAGAAACACAGGTGTCAACCATGTGGCCCACCAAAGGGTCCAATGCAACCCCTGGGATGAATTTGTGAAATACAAAATTATGTTAAAATCCTTTTAGTTCGGGGGTCACATACAGCCTGATTTGATCTCAAATGGATCATACCAGTAAAATACAATCATAACCTATAAAAAATGACAACTCCAATTTTTTCTCTTTGTTTTATAGCAAAAAAAGTAAAATTACCTCAACATATTTACATTTGCAAACTATTCTTTCATGAAAAATGCGAATAACATGAGCAAATATGAGCAACCTGAAATACATGCATTTTTATTAATATTCTGTCTGTTACTAAATGTTTTGTGTATTTGTAGATAAACTGTGATCTGTAGTTTGTAATGCATACGTATAAATGACAAACTGAAGTAGAATATTATTAAAATGACACTTATTTTACTTCATACATTTCAGGTTGTTCTTGCATATTCATAATGTAACTTTACTTTTTTCACCGTTATTATTTTACTGGTCCGACCCATGTGATGTCCTATTGGGCTGAATATGGCCCGTGAACTAAAATCAGTTTGATACCCTTGCTCTAAGACATAGAGAAAAGTTTGAGGTTGACCTTATTTATAGGTTATTATGTTATTTTTTTTACTTGTCCGGCCCACTTCAGATCTACCCTGTTCTAAAGCTTTAAATCATTCACCTTATCGGTGCGTATGTGCTTGATTAGTCCAGCAAAGGGAGTTTTTTCATGGGATGACGGTAAACATTCATTTTCAGCACATTGTGAAGATGCCCCGTGTTATGAATGGGGTTTTAAATCGGACTGATTCCACTCCGGTGTGACTCACACTGGGGGTAAGTCTTTGTTCAGATGAGTCTGCACTTAAAGGGCAGAAAAATCAGTCAAGTGAGAGTCATTTTTTAAATATATCATTATCCCACTGTGAGTCACTGGAGAGAATTGTCCTACTGTCATTACTCAGTCTGTGAAATGTATTTACTCATTGGTAAAATACAGCGTCCTCATTGAAACTGTGGATTCTGATGAGCTCTTTGTATGTATTATAAGATTTCCCATTAGCTGCTGCACTTGATTTAACTCCCATTTCTCAAGCCCAAGACATATAATTTTTTAAGTAGTACGTGCAAAAAGAAGACAGAGTACAGCTATATGAAGAAAAACTTAAATAACTTATTTTTTAGAAAACCAGTGTGCATTTCAACACTGTCAGCTTTTTCTTGTTATGCATTTTTAATACTTTATTTCTATATAAAGACAATACTACACTGCACAAGATGAGTGTTACTTCCTCTCATGCATAAGATGAAACCAGAAATGTCGCTTTACGCTGTTACACTTTTCCACGCATTACAACTAAAGTTCATTTGTTGTAACACATGAAATATTTATCCAATTGAAGTCATGTGGGACTGAATATCATTTGACAGGGTCCATCATGTAAGCGTATTATTGTGACCTCTACATATAATTTGCCAGCCTTTACATGACAATGTATACTTAATGTTTTTTTTTCCCCTCCCCTCTCCACCCCTTCTACCCTGCTCTTTTTCTTTTCAGATACCCCAGACCGAAATGCAGTCCTGTTTCCTTTTCGTCGGTTTGTTTCTCACAGTGGCCAGATCCCAAGATATCCATCCCTCACAGGCATCATCCTCTATTAGCGAGTCTTGTGACTCGTTGTGCTCCTGTGAGGGGAAAGACGGCATCCTTCATCTTAACTGCGAGGAGAGAAACATAAGCAAAATCTCCCAAATCAAAGTCCCGTCAGGTGTGCCCTTCCACCTAAACCTTTACAGAAATGACTTGGTCGAGCTCCGTGCCGAGGAAATGGAAGGGCTTAAAAATGCCCTTTCACTGCACATTGGGGGTAATAGCATACAAGAGTTGGAACCAGGGGTCTTTAGCACTCTGGGTTCACTGAAAAAACTTCACATAAATAGCAATTTCCTCGTCACCCTGAAAGAGGACACTTTTCAAGGCCTGGTGAATTTGGAGTTTCTCCAAGCTGACACGAATTTCATTCGGGTCATCGAGCCGGGAGCCTTCAACAAACTCATCCGCCTTAAGGTCCTCATCCTCAATGATAATTCCATCGAGTTTTTACCCAGCAACATTTTCCGCTTCGTGCCCCTTACCCACCTGGACCTACGGGGCAATAAGCTTCAGACGCTGCCCTACGTGGGGTTTTTGGAACACATAGGAAGGATAATGGAACTCCTCCTGGAGGACAACGACTGGGTCTGCGACTGTGATATTTTACATTTAAAAATCTGGATGGAAAACATGCGAGCGCAGTCAGCCATCGGAGACGTGGTCTGCAGCAGACCGCATCACCTCAAGGGGACTATTCTCGCTAAAGTCAAGCGAGACGTTCTCTGCCCGTCCCATGCAGATATTAACCTGGAGGAGCCATCGAAGTCACTGGATATGGTCGTTACTCCCTCATCCAAGGTGGCTCAGATTCCTAAGCAGACCGACGCCAAAGATGACGCCAAGGTTCCCACTCCGTCTCACATTCCCGGCAGTCCCTGTGTGGAGCACTGTTCCTGCCATAATCACCCTGTGGCTGGGTTTTTGATGCATTGTCAGGACAGAGGAATTCAAAAGGTCTCAGATATCGGAATACTTCAGCAGAGCCCCACTAAACTGGTGATGACAGGTAATATGATTCAGAAGCTCCTGAAATACGATTTTGTCACATATGATAGTCTGGAATTGCTCAACTTGGCGAACAACAGAATTGACTACATAGATAATGAAACTTTCCTCAGCTTGGGCAGTTTGAAAAAGCTCTACTTGAATGGGAACAGAATTGAAAAACTGTTTTCCACAATGTTTGTGGGGCTCCACAACCTTGAATACCTGTATCTGGAATACAACCTTATCAAAGAGATTGCTCCAGGCACATTTAATCCCCTGCCAAACCTGAAGCTGTTGTCATTAAATAACAACCTGCTCAGCTCTCTCCCTGCACAGATATTTCGCAATGTGCCCCTCACCAAATTAAACCTGAGGAAAAATCTACTTATGCACCTGCCAGTGAGCAACGTGCTTGATCAACTCGACTCACTAGAACAGATTTATTTAGAGGACAACCCCTGGGACTGCAGCTGTGACTTACTCAGCCTCAAACAATGGGTTGAGAAACTTAGAAAGGATACGGTGGTGGGCTCCATTTTGTGTCACACTCCAAAGAAACTGATGCAGTCTGAGTTAAGGAGCGTCCGTCATGAGGTGCTTTGTCCCAGTTTAGGGACCTTCTACCCCAGTGAGGAGGAGAGCGTGACAGCTACACTGGGTCCAGACAACGGCGGCAGGGGTTTGTTAAGCTCTCTGACGGGCACTGTCCCGCTCTCGGTGCTCATCTTGAGCCTCCTTGTGTTTGTCCTCATGATTATTTTCTGCTCGGCCGGGTTAGTTGTGTTTGTTGTGCACCGGCGAAGGAGAAAGGCAAAGAAAAAAGCAGCAGAGGAGCAGCCTAGAGAAAATAGCAGCAGTAGTCCTATTCACTTGCATTACAGCATGTACGGACAAAAGACAACACACCACACTCTGACTCAAAGAACAGGGTCTGCGACTTTGTATGAAGAGAGATCACATAGTCCCATTGTACAGATCTGTCGCAACCCCACCTACTGCGCCCAACACAAGGAACGTGACACAGATTTGGATTACAGCCTCGAAGAACCCAACATCAAGCATCAAGTCTGCCGGAGCATCATGGAAAAAGAGAACACGTCTCCGCTCACGGGAAATCCCGGCTCCAAGTTCAGACCGATGACTGGAGAATGCCCTGCAGAGTTTGTCACCCTCGGGAACCCAAACTCCTTGTACAGGAACATTCTAGAGAGGGAGAAGGAGCTGCAGCAGCTTGGAATAACAGAGTACCTAAGGAAAAACATTCCCCACCTTCAGTCTGCTGTAGACATGCAAGTCCCGGGGCACCAGGAGGAGTTAAAGCTAATGGAGACGATTATGTACTCCAGACCTCGCAAGGTCATGCTTGAGCAAACTAAGAACGAGTACTTTGAACTTAAGGCTAACTTGCATACTGAGCCGGACTACTTGGAGGTTCTGGAGCATCAAACTGCATTTAACTGAACTTTAAAAGACAAGTATATACCATGTCTTGAACCAAGTGCCTTGTCCTGTTTGCCTCTTTCCACAGTGTGACATATATATCATGGGCACATCACTTAAATTTAACTGTAGCACAGAATGTAACTGGTTTATCCTGTGTAACCTTTTACTGTATCTGTTGGCAGCCATGTTACGTAGCTGGTGAAAGGTGTAATAATTCGGCCAAATCTAACTAAAGGAAGCTATCACTATCTGAACGGGCCTGGGTCGAACCTCGCTTTGAAATCCACTCAATCTGCTTTCTATGATTGATTAAATTTCCATGGCGCACTGCTGCCAAATGAATTGATCCACAGAGCGCACAACCCGCCCATCTGACACTCCGACAGGATAAAGCAGATGTTTGGAAAGAAGTGAGTGAATTTCAATCACCACTTGACCCAGAATTGCTGTTTAATCAGTATATCCTGACCTGATTACACCCTCTGTCAACATAAGCCAGCTGGAATGCTGTAACCGGAATGCTCATTGTGCCGTAGAGTCAGCAAAATGCCAACTGTACATTGGAAAACAGTGGAAGGAGTATAGTTTTACCACTGTTTTTTTCCTGTCAGTTTATTCTGTCAATCTATGACGCTGCAACGTCGCAGACAAAGGATCTTTATTTATTTTTATACAAACTGTTGAAATTCACTGAAAGAAAGGATGTTTTATTTCTTGATTAGAAAATAGAGCACTTAAAGAACAGTATATAATACACAACTGTAATCTTGTAAAAATGCACTGCACTATTCCAATGCCATAAGATGGTGCATGACAATCAACGGAGTCCTGCTGAAACTTTTTTTTTTTTTTTTTTCATTTGGCAAAAACAAAAGAAAAAAAAACACACACACACACACAAAAAAAAAAAGAGCCAGAATTGTGTACGACTGTGTGTGTGCGTGAGTGTATGTGTGACGTTTCACTATTTTATGTCTGACAATATCCAGCAGCATTCGGGAACATTTTTCCTTCCTCATGCTACGTCGGTTGAGAAGAGTCTCCAGCTGTGTGTGTTTTCTGAACTGGTTTAAGGCGGGGAATGTTTATGCATTAGCACATGAGTGGTTACCGATGAGCAACATTAGCTAAAAGTGAAGCTTCCCTGCCGACTCACTTCAGCCAACTTCCTGGTGAATGATGTTTGCAACGTGGACATTGTTCAGTATTTCTACCACATACTCATATTCTTGTAGATGAATTCAACTTGGAAACGGTTCATGTAAGCACACACTCTGTAGCTTTTTTTTTTACTTACATAGATTTAATTATTTATTCTGTATATTTTGTATATACTTATGTTCATTATATCTTTGGTTTTGTGTGCCTTCAGTGCTGTACAGAATATAAACAGAAGTTGTAACTGATAAAAGAAATAAAGAATGATATTATGGCTAATTTCAGACTGATCTCCAGAAACGGCGTTGCATGGCACGCCGGTTCTTACGGTATTTGCCGTATTTTCAACCTTTCGCGTGTTATTCAACGCCATTTGATCGCTTGTGAATTTACGCCAAGATCTCCGGTTCACATAATCCTAACCCCTAACCCTCAGGCTCAGTTTACACGACAACGCTCTCGGGTGAAAACGACAAAATATTTTATCAGATGTGCCTTTTGTTTAGACGGTAACAGCATTTTTGGAGGCTGAAAACAAGCAAAAAGTGAAACCACCTTCCAGAGTGGAAATCTTTTAAAAATGCTCCACTCTTGCGTCATCGTCTAAAGGGTTGAAAACATAAAACTGTGTTTTCTCATCACGTAGAGTTTACATCACAGTCGCACCAGTACAGGAAAACAAAAACATGTCAGGTTATTTTCCTGTGACAGACCTTCAAGTTGCTCTAGCTGCTCTAATTTACATCCAAGAATTGTTTCACCATTTGTCACAAATCGCCATGTTCATTTTCCTGTTTTGTGATTGTATTTTACACAAGGAGAGAACAGGAAGAGAAGTAGAAAGGTTCGACGCAGGCACTTGGTCTTGGTCGCAGTGATGCCACCTGACGTGTATACTACATCAGTAAATAGGAAATTTCACACACTTTTTCGTGTCCGTCTGCATGCAGATTTTTAGACTAGAATAGAATAGAACGGCTTTATTGTCATTGTACAGGTACAACGAAATTAAAAAAAGTGCAGTTGTCTTTAGGTGCCAAAAAAGTATAAATAATGCATATAAAAGAGTATAAAAACTGAAATGTAAAACAAAAACCCTGATGGCATAAATATCTAAAAAAGCAGCATGGAAGAGTTTCCCCCCAAAATGCACATCTGAACACAGAATTAAAAGTGAGAACGCAACACCACGTTTGCATTTTCAGTTCAAAACGTTGCCTTCTAGATGTAGGCCTCAGTGACGCTAATAACAGCGTGAACATACGTATGGAAAGCTTATAATGCGTACAGAGAACACACCAATTAAATGTGGCGTGTGTATTTATGGGACTCATGATATCCCGCTGCCAGTTTAGATTGTGTGAAATCTCAAAAATGAATGTAGAGAATGTGAAAACCTGTAAGAATGTGAGCCCGCTATAGCTTCTCTGCTCTCTCTGCAGTCCATCTGCTAATTGACACAACAGCCTCTACCCTGAAAAGAAATGACCTTTTTTGTGGCGTGTTATCAGTCTTCTACAGTGCATCTGCAATATGTACGTATACTCATGCATGTATTTGTGTAAACACCATTTGGTTGTTTTCCTGCTGCGTGAATTATTTAGCCCCCCACGATGGCTCAAACCTAGTCCTTAATCACACAACAATGGCTGCAGGGCTTTCCACCAGCCACGCTTTTCAGCATGACTTTCATTTTCTGCCTGTCTCTGGGGAAACAGCGGACCCTCTAATTCCTCCATTTTCTATCATAATTGATGCATCTGAAGCTCCCTGCAAGAATGCACACGTAACCTCGCAGTTTGAAGCCTTCACGCAGACGCACACATGCAGCAATCGCATCCAATACCGATATTTCACCAACATGAATAAATAAATGTTTATAGATTTGTATGCAGACACGCATCATTTAAGGTTTGCAAACTCATGGAGGCTAATAAAGTAGCACATGCACAGCGGGGAGGAAGAATCATTCACTGCAGTTTGATCCTGTGAGACTCATAAGCAATATGCTCGTCTAAAGGTGAGACATTAGCAAAGTGCAGAACTGTGTTTAGAGAGAGATTCTTTACTTTAGGGACTGACTTCAAATAAATGGATTCACTTATGACCAAAAGCTCACCCAGAGGCCCATCTAAAACAAAACTGCAGTAAAAAAAAAAAAAAAAATCACTCAGGGACACAAATATCCACAAGTTAAAACTGGAAGAAAAAAAAAAAAGCATGTCTGAGCAATTAACCAGTGCTGTAATTGTGTTTCTGGTCAAATTTAACCCTTTATAGTTCGCTCATAGAAATACTCTGAAATTCAAAATATCCGCCTTAGTGTGTTATAAGACAGAAGAGGAATTTGTCAAAAATGTTTATTATCATGTTAAAAAAAGAAAAACAAGGTGTTATGGTCTTATGTATGCATGCGTTTGTCCAAAAATCACATATGAGTTCTATTCTGGCACGAATGACAGGAGATGTAATCCGATTTTAAAAAACTCTTCAAACTAGTGCTGTCAGATTAAAGCATTAAATCAATCAGATTAATCACAGGGTTGCTGCAGATTAATTTTGATTAATCACAATTATACGATGTTAATCGCGTTAATTTTGCGAGAGCGAACAGACTCAAGAAAGAAGGGAATATGTTTGTCGCAAGCTGGGCGACGCGTTAGCCAAAGTGCTAGCAGAATCCTCGACTAACATGTCCTAATGTTGTATTTTAAGATGGAAGTGCTTCGGTGAAAAGAAAACCCCTTCCTGCAGTGTGCATAATACTTTATGTCGGTCGACTGTTCCGTCTTGGTTTTTTTGTCCTCATATTTCCATCCAGAGGGTCAACATGCTGTTTAGTACCTTCCATCTTTATGGGCTGGCTCTACCGCCTGTCACTACCGGATCAACTGCCCATTTGTGCATGTGCGACGCTAACTCTACTTGGACAAACTACCCGACGTGTGTTGGCAGAGACGTTCAGAGTCATTCTGCTGCAGATGAGTTAATTGCATTCAAATTTTTAATCAGATTAATCATGATGATGGATTAATCTGCGTTAACGCGTTCATTTTGACAGCCCTAATTAAAACACATTTACATTATGTCATACGGTAGAAAAAAACTGTACTCATAAGCTCAGTAAGAAGCTCTGTCTCCTTATTGCTGAGAGGTCACATGACACACACACTGTGAAGATGCATTAAGTAACAACAAAGAAAATCAGACATTTTCAAGTTCAAACAAATAATACATAAAATACATAAATTAACTTCAAATCCACTGTGCAACACAAACCAAACACACAACGAACATCTGGCTATTCAAAGAAACTTGTAAATATGAATTCGTATTTAGCATCAGGTTTTGGCTCTTACACAAGGTCAATGAAGTTACCGCAGTTGGCTCCGGGCTCATAAGTTGCAAAAATAAATACAATTTCAATAAGTATATGTACAAAATACAAGAAAAACACACGTAAGGTGAAAGGAACATGTATTTTAGAACATTAGACCAACATAAGTGTTGATCCAGACCCCTGTCCACATCCACATTATCCCTTTGAACATCATTCCTTCCATTAGTACCATTACTTCATGGTACCTAACAAAGCAGGTCCACTCACTGTCCATGCAGAGGTGGACCTTACAGACCCTGTAGACCACATTGGACCTGTCCTCACTGTAAATATTGCTGTCATTGTCTTGTAACGTGTGCAGAAATTACCCCAAAAAAAGTCCCCCGCGCAATAAAGGGTTGAGCAAAACTTTTAGTAGAAAGTGAGAGGTTTAATTATGCATAAAATCTTTTGAAATCCCTGTTCAGCTTAATGTCAGGTTGAGACGTCCTTTTAATTAGTGATGCCTTCCAAATCCAAGCTTTTGTTTTGATTTTTACATATGTTTAATGAGCCGAACAAAACATTCATTGTGTTTCTGTGTTGCTGATTTTCATGTCATTTTGGCCTCTGTTTATTAATATTTCTTTTTTACCTTGATAGCAACCACACACCATCATCAAGTACAGAGGTGATGTGATTAGGTCTTGCTTCACTTTTCTGCATAAATTTGCACAATAATGCGAAAAATTGGCACATGAGTAGCTGAGTGCCCCTTTTTCACTGAGCGCTGGAAAACTAATGACTTCTGCTGTTCATGTTCGGAGGCAGCTGCTGCACGCTGATGTACGTAATTACATGTAACTCAGTTAGGCCTGAAATTTAACTACGAAATGGTGGTCAACAGTCAAACATACACACATTAGATGCACTGTTTGCACAATCACGTAGAAAGTGCGTAATTCATTTTCCTCACAGATGTGCCATGAAGGCAAACAAACCATAAGCCCGAACCACAAAGCTAAACAAATGCACAGACTTCAGCTCAAACATTACACCAGTAACCAACTGTGACTATTTACTATTCATTCTGAGCACCGCCTATGTTTGTTTTCCACCGCCGGATAGATAAAAATAATATCTTGTGACGTGAAATGTAATCACGCAGTTGCACATGAGCACTCGTACCGGCAGAAAACACAAATACTGCTGTTGTGTTCCACATAACACGGCGTATTATTACAAAAGTTTGTATTTCTCTTGCTTCCATTATTACAGGCAGTAAAATGTAGTTATTGAAGTGTCCAGTGTCTCATTTTCACAGCGGATGATATATTAGCCTTATTAGTGAAATGTTTTCAAGCAGTGGTGTAAAAAATCTATGTCATCTAACCCAGCTATTATATTATAAAATGGTCTTTGTGTCATATTTTTTGCAGCTAAAGGTCATTAATGTTCATATCTTTGAATCAAAAAAACACAGGCTATGCCATCTGTCCCTCTTTAGTGTCTACAGGTTTTTCGGTGTAAGTACTTTAATTAATGTTTTGCACTTTACACTATGCAACCTGCACCTTTCACTCACCTTCAACACCCCCTGACATTTACTGAGCGCTGAGTGGCAGAAATCATGCCCGTGGTTATAATTGCCGGAGGACAAAAAGAACTGGTGTAACTGACATTACCTACTGTTCCCTAACGGAATAAGTACTCAAAACATATGAAGTAGAAGTTAATGGATCAGAATAGGTCCTGAATTCACACTTTTAGTAAAACAATGAGTTTTTATTTGCAGCTGAACTCCGCAGGTCATCTTTCGGAATGGATCCATTAACCCATAAAGATCCAGTGCTACTTTTGTGGCAGCTCCCAAATGAATTTTTCTCTATTTCAACCTTTCTTAACTGATTTATCACCAATTTTAAATTTTTAAAAAATAATTGTATCCTCTGTATTTTGCAGTTTTTGCTGTTAATCATGTATTTTCCTATATTTAATTCACAGATCATGTAGTTGTCCATGAAAACTCAGTTGATTTTATAAAAATAGAGAAAAATGAGGAAAAAGTTACTTTTTCAGCAAAGATATACCAAGTGTGTCCATCCACTGTCATTGATCCAACTCCATGGATTTTACTGGTGAATCAATGAGCCTATTACATGCACACCAATACTCCGATCATTATCCATTTTCAGGAGTTACCGGATTATTTAAGTGTTCATGCAAACAGGATAATCTGATATGTTTTATCAGCAGTAAACAGTTGAACACACCTGGATTTGTCCCCGATAGTCTGATGTCTTCAAGCATGTATACAGGTTAATCTGATTTGTTTTGTTCTTTTACGTCTGAGCATGTGTAAAAACAAAGTTGTACAGAAGGGAAGTGACATAGTCAAACGTAAGCATAAAACAATAACAGGAAGTTTATGTATGCACGTTGCACTCCGAAAGAAATCCCACATGGACTGGAGCGCCCAAACCAGAGTTTACTGATTGTCGCATTTCTTAAGTGCATGTAAATGCGTTAGATCTGATTATTACAATTATCCAATTACTCCCAGTTATCAGACTTTTATGGTCATGTAAACAGGTTCAGTGTTGTAGATCAGTGATTCTCAAACTTTTTACACTGGTGTACCCCTGAAATCTACTTTTTTAGCCAAGTATCTTCAACTCTTGCTTCATCATTTTTGATTAAAAAAAAATTGGCAAAATTTGTTCCTGTGCCAAAAGTGTCTGTTTATATTAAACAACATATAATTAACTGTAAAATAAATAAATAAAAACATTTTAAAGTAAATTTTGTGTGCAAAATAAGTGCTCTGTTTCACTGATTAAAAAAAATAATAATAAAATAAATAAATAAATTGGTCATTGATGAATAAATGAACCTTTCACCAAAAAAAACTTAGCTACTCAAACTCCTTTTGAATAATATAAAATGGAAGTGTTCTTAAAATGTTACCAGAGCTTTAAACAAGATGACTGACACTTAAACGATTATATGAATGTATTTATTGTGTTTTATATTTCAGCATTAATTCTCATTATTTTTGTATTCAGAGTACATGATGACTTATTTAATGTATTTTTCAGAGAACCACTGCCGTAGAAGATGGCGGCGTTTCCGTGGTAACTACGGAGCCTCTAAACATTCAAATGGGTCATTTCTGATGACAATGAAACGATGACAAACTGCATTTTATGCATTATTAATGGATCAACAGGTATTGAACAGTTTAGATCAGTAGATGGTTTGTGGCTGTTTGGGTTTTTATGGGTTAAAATGAACTCATAGCCTGGTCATCATTTATCTTAAATATATTATGGGACCAGTCCTGTTGAGGTCCTTGAAATCCTCCTCATGACATTTTCATTGAGTCCACTTGTGATCGGTGTAATTGATAGAGCAGGATAAAGGATAAATTGATCATACCGCTCATCCATTTTCTGTTGGGGTCATGAAGTATGCCTCAGCACATCGGGGGCAGTGGAGGGGGAAAAAACCTGCATGAAATGCATGCAAAAAAGGACAGAGTGCATCGCATCCAGTCAATAAAACATTGTTAGGGGTGTTTAAAATGAGGCTGAAACCAAGAAGCCAGCCAGCAGAATACAGGGAGAAAAATCAAGGATTGAAGCCACAGAAGTGACATTAGTCAATATGTACCCCAGAGCCCAAACCATGAATGAAGCACCATTATATGGGGTGACATTGTCTCTCAGTACACCCCCACTTCCTGACTGAGCTATAGTCTGTTACAGAGTCTTACCCTGGGGGCGATCTTTTGTTGTTGCCTGCCAAGCAGAGCAGCTTGCTATGAAGCCATGGACGCTGAACCCCTATCCTGTTGTTCGTCTGGCGTACGGTTAAAAACACCAAGCTGCTGACCCAGTTTTGCATCGGAACATCAGAAGTATTTAGTCATGGGATGTACTGTATCTGTCGCCGCGAGAGCATTCTCTCAGGTGCGGCAGATAAACCGATGATATAAAAGAAAATAACAGTTAAACCGCCCTCTGACAATATTTTTTTTTTCCCTCTAAAACCTAGCATCTGTTTCGTTTGTGGAAAATATTGCATTGCGGTGAGATGTTTCCAGTGCTGATGCTGTGTCACTATTGCCTGGATACTCTTTACTGCAATGCAGCTGAAGAGAAAATTCAACTTTTAACTCCTACAGGATTCACAATAAGTCTTGCAAAGTTGCCAAAATGTTTTTAATTTCTCTACATTCGTACTTCACGACATCTCTGGGAATTCCAAGGAATGCTGGAGTGAGACCATCACAGGCTGATTATGTAAAAGTATTTCAGGGAGTTGTTCTCCTTTTTAGTGGTGCAGGAGGAGTTCATCATCGTACTGCGTTCTCTCACTTTTCACGTATACCACTGAAAATGGAGGGGAGTCAGTCTCAGGGCATAGTTTGAGGGAGGGGGATCAAAACTAGCTGATTGATTAAATCGCAGCCAACGTTGGGACAAGTACTGAAATAGATTTTGCTTTATGAACGTATTGATTTTTTTCTGTTCTCTCAAAAAGTCTTCAACTTAAATCAACTGCAGAAGATTAATCTCCCACAAAGTACATGGCGACCGAGTGAAATCCATTATCTGTTATCGATGAATTTTATGAAATGTTTAGCGATCGTTCAGGGGGTGATTTAGATGAGTGGGAGTAGGTTCAGCCAGGGAAAAATGTCTGAAAAAGGTTAACCCTTTAACCCCTGAGACATTATTTCAATGAGACGTGCTGCTGGGAATGTGCGTCTGTTTCGGTATGTGCTTGTGTTTTTTTTCTTCTGTGGTTTTGTTTTACTGTGTGTTTTAGGGTCAAAACAGGTGGAATATCAGAAAAAGACAAAGAGAGGAACTGAAGTTTGGAAGGTTTTTACTAAATAACGCACTCAGAATTAGGGATGGGAATCAAGAACCGGTTCTTTTTGAAAACCAGTTCCCAGTAGCTCAGTTCCTTGGAATCGTTTGCCTGCCTCCTTGACGATTCACTTATCGATTCCGCCTTCATTGCACATGCGTGATGACGTCACATGTACGCTGCATTGTTTTGGTTTAGAATGTATCTATATCTATAATCTATATTCATGCGAAAAGATGACACCAGGGCCACTTGTATCACTTGCAAAGCTTCCATTTCTTCAAAGGGGGAAATCCCTCCATTATGCTCAAACATTTGTCCACACAGCATGCGATTCATTTGCAGGAATGTCACGTGTTTCATATGCTACTTGCACTTGTGAATCTAGTGGCAGAGCGAACACCAGGGCGTCTTCCAGACCTGGTTCTGGGGGGGCAACAAACGCCCTGCCCCCTCAAATAAAAGTTTCTAAAGGTAGGGAAACAGGAAATGAGGTGCACACCAGCGGGAGACATAGAGGAATTAGTAAAGTGTCTTAAGTTTCACTCTCATCCCCCTGAAGCAGGCCTGGCGTCATGTGTTATTATTATTTGTGCATACTGTATATGTTATATTTTCTGTGCAGAGATGGAAATATGAAATACAGTTAATGTAAACACACCTGTTTGTACTCTTTTATTCCCTGACCCGATGAGAATCGATAAGAGAATCGATAAGGATTCGGATCGATAAGAAAAATCAATAATGGAATCGGAATTGTTAAATTCTTATCGATTCCCATCCCTACTCAGAATGTACATGAATAAGGCTGCGTATCAGACAGTAAGTCTTAATGAACAATTGGGATTTTTGGATGAAATCCGTTTTTGTGTGTGTGTGTGTGTTCGTTCATATAACACATTAAATGCAACTTCTATCAGGTTTACGTATGAACTGAATGTGACCCTGAAGTGACCCACATGTGCATAAGAGGTCCTGACATCCTGCCACTCCTCATCCTTGGATGCAGAAATGTGACATTTGTCGCATTTCAGTGACGTAAAGGTCGGATAAAAGCGACCTGACCGTTCAGACTGAAGTCGCATTGCAAAAATATCAGATATGTATCAGATTTAGGACCACATATGAAAGTGGTCTGGGCCGGATTTGAAAGAATCGGATTGTGCTGTTCAAACTGTTACACATGGGCAAAAAAAAAAATCGTATTTGGGTCACAATTGCCTGCAGTCTGAAAGTAGCCTAAGAGATTTAGGATGTTGACCATGAACTGTGAACTGGAACACACTGAACAGCAACAAGTATTTGGAATTTTATTTTGGGGCTCTGTTTTTCCTAAATCAGTCCAGCTGCATAAAAAAAAACCCACAATGAAAATAGTGTAAAAAAAAAAAAAAAGTTTCCTCTTGAGCAAACTGTTGAATTTGTATGAATATTTGAAATAAATCATACACTCAGAACGCTCACCACAGACACATCAGGGGTTACAGGGTTAAATGCAATCCTGCTGTGGGTTTGCAAGAAAACTCACTAAAGAACAAATAACTAAATTAGATCTCAATGTGGATGTGATGTGTCCCAAATTCGACACGCTTTCATCTGTCAATTAATATTAGCAAAGTTATCCAAAACGACTGTCATGTAATCTCGTAAAATCATTCTATTACTCCAAAAACGTCATATCTGCTGATGAAAATAGTCCCAGACAAAAGGCCATTCAGCGCTCTTTAAATAATTTCCCTGTCATACCCAGGAAGCCACTTTCTTGGAAATGACTGAGCTTTTTTTTTTCTTTTCCTTAATGTATATTTTTGATCATTTTTTAAAAAGCCAATAATGCCAGCTTTATGCTTCAACTCCACAGTCATTCAGAAAGTATTGCTTCGACTTAAATAGCTTCCCTTCCCTTTAGTTGTCACATGTATCATCTCCATCGACTCTTTTTTTTTTTTTTTAAATGCTTACTTTTAATGCAGACGTTCAGCTGAGCAGATCTTATTTCATGCAGACCTCAACTTCTCATGTCTGTACTGTACATTTATTTATGATGTTTGGCGTCATTCTGCCCTGCTCAGAAATTCCCTCCAAGCCGTGGATTGTACTCAACACAGTTTCGAAAAAAAGCGAGCAACTGTGACAGATGTAACACATGAGAGTTCACATATGACCCTGTTGTGAACCTGAATACACTGCACCGAACGAGGGGAGAAAAAGGGCAGCGAACCTTTTTTCCAGAAGTGCCATCTCAGAGGATTCACTGAATTGAATTTTACAGCTGAGGGAAAAGCTATTCAGGCAAACATAATGTGTATGTAGCATGTATAGCATGAATACTCTTTGTTATGTCTTTGAAGCACAGTGGGAGTGTGTAGAGCATGAACCGAGGAGTGTGACACGACCGCCTTGTGAGTGGCAAGAATAGAGAGAGTAGACGGAGTCACAAGTCACACTTGTGCTTCCTACATTAGAACAAATTCCCTCATATGATCACACTGCAGAAATATGAGATGGTAGCCCAAAGTGTTTCTAATAATATTACAAGCTAATGACCCATTTCAAAAAGTGCCAGGCCCGGCCCACTTGGAACACTGAACAGGATCATTGATGGGCTTTCATGGCTTTAGAAGACAGGAGCAGTCTGATCCATCCACCCCCCCCACACACATGCACACACACACACACCCACCCAGCCCATCCTTCCACTGAATGATGGTGCAATTAAATGTTTCATAGTGTGCCAACATCAGTACTAGCACCGCACTGGCTCCCAGCTATCTTGTTCATCGGCCTCAAAGAGCTGTCACGCAAAGCACAAAGAGATGAGATGTAAGCCGATTTCTTATTTTTTTTTCTTTTTGTTTCATTCTGTTTTTGTCTGTTTGGCTCATTTTTAACTTCGTCTAACTTCACTTTCTTTCAATTGTGTCTGTGCGTTCTAAAAGTTCCTCTGAGCTACTGTATATCAATTACGGAAGCAAACTGTGAACCTTTGTTCTCCAAATGATCTTTGTGTACACTTGTACAGCACATGCAGCTTCTTCCTCTAAGGGTGAATGTAGAGATCGCCAGAGGAAGCACTAACAAAGTAACGTGAACACTGTACCTGCTTTTATGTAGGCTGCAAAAACATCTTTTAGATCACTGTTGAATGATGCTGCAGACGATACAATATTTTTCTGACATATCATTATTCCATCCATCTTAACCTCCAGTCAGGTCCAACCATGTCTGCTTTGAGCCTCAAAGACCAGAGAGTTACCACTGATGTGACATATTGTTATTGTCATTAAATTCAGGTGTTTTTTTTGTTTTTTGTTTTTTTTTCTAACAGGGGTCTGGGCTACAAAACAATAAGGACAAATATCATATTGATTATAAATATTGCTGTTTATATCTCAAATCAGGCATGAACAGGACATTTCACAGCTGTAGACATGATGTGTCCCGATATTTATGTCCGTATAGTTTTACAAACATCAGTATTTCCTTAAAGTTTAATGGGAGATATGAGGAAAGTAGATGGTTAGTTGTTGATAGAAAATTATTATTTACAGTCAGAGCATGAAAAATATTTTAGAAATTTAGAGGGCAGAACATTTAAAATCATAGTCATAATTAAAAAATAATAATAATGAAAAAAATAAATGTCGAGGGAATGTTGAGGCATTTTGGAAGCAAAGGTAACAATTTCAAGAAAACTAACCAATGCAATATAATGAGATTTATCGCAATATGAAACTATATTTATCATTATTGTTTTGTAGCCCATACTCCTGTTAGAAAAAAAAAAAAACAAACCACTTACTACAGTATATTTTTGTCCATATATTGCATGACTTATGCAATTATGCTTTGAGGCTAACAATATGCAACATATTCTTTATGCTAATGCATCTTAAGGGCATCTATTGTAGTTACAAGTCATCTCATAAGCAAGTTTTGTGCTACTGTGACACGTAGAAACCTCATAAAATAAGGTTTGGCAGAGCCTGCGGTGTTCTCTTAAAATAGAAAGGACGGTGTAGTTGTTTATATTTTTATTTACCGAGAGCCAAGTCAAGCAAGGTCTTAGGTGTCCTGAAATAATATCCAGACTAAATGTGAAGAAGTTGAAGTGTTTGTTTGGTCGTACGTTGTTGCTACTGCTGCTGTCTGGTTGGGTGGAGCTGGAGGCCATGACAGAATTGGAGGCAGCTGGACACTGTCTCTAGTTTGTATAAAAAAAAAAAAAAAAAAAAAAAAAAATGTTGCGTTTTTGGTGTTGGGGTTTTCATTTCCCCTTAAAGAAAATCGTGTTAATATGAAGTTTTGGTTTGAGTAGTTTTAGATAGCCAGCAGCATTTTTTCCACTAGTTGAAACCTGCATTTTTCTCACATTGCAGCCATTTCTGTTCAATAATATTCCTCTTTTGGCCTTGTCATAACAGGAACATACACATAATAGGAGTGAAAAGACAGAACAACAAGGCCATTTTTTTTTACCAAATGCCAGAGGTAATAGTCAAAATGGCCAACACGTTTGGACAAGGCAGAGGGATTTTAGGAATGTCAAAGTGTAAAAACAACAAATGGATTCTAAAGCTTTACAACAGGGTCGCTACCGTCTGCTCATGTTTGACCTGACCTGCTGATTGTTTTGTTTGAGGAGGCATTATCCGGATAAATGGCTCATTTGGGAGCTTTAGATGTAAGGTTAGCTCATTTATTCATGTGTTGTGAAGACTCTTAAATATATAATTAGAACATTAAACAGCTAAACTCTACATATTAAAGTTTTGCATCTTTGGTCCATCATGGTCTCCATGTTTTTTTTTTTTTTTTTTGTGATTTATTGAAGACAAACCCTGTGATTCAACTTGCAAGTGTATGTATTGATAGTGACGCTGCTTGGGAAGGTTTGAAGTGTTGTTGTTAAGTGAAGGTTGAAGGTCACGAGAGCCGTGACTGAAAGTTTCTAAGCAGCGAAGTGGATTTGTTGCTTGTCGATTGACAGATAGGGATGACAGACATATAGGATAGTATGCTCATATTGAAATAAATGTCAGCATCAGAGCAAGTTCTAGAAGATTAGAAGATCACGAGTTCGACTTTATGGAAGTATAAGGGTGAATAAAATAAAATAAAATAACCTTTGAGCTGCAAATATAGCCTGAAGACAAACTTCTTTTTTGTATTTATTTTTTGTAGTCATTTTAATGCCATGATGCCACTTATATCCTGGCACTTTTTTTTTTTTTTTTTTTTGCAAATCTTCTGTTGCATCCCACGCTCAGTGTTGTTCAAGAACTAGACAAACAATCCAGATAACTTTTTTTAAACTTAGTTTTTATTAGATTTTCTTTTTTTATTGGTACAATACAAATACCATTTAATAAGTTTCTTTTCCTTTTTCTCAGCAGTATGTGTATTTTTACAAACCTCCATAGGCAATACAGGACGAAAATGAAAGAAAATAACAACAATCATAGCAAATAAACAGATAATGTCCACTCCAGAATATAAGGTTATATATAGGTATAATTCATAGTCAGAAGCAGGATGACAGCATTTTGATATACAACAAAGGTTTTGCATCAATAATAAATATTATTATTGCAGCAATAAAGGTAGCATAGGTTCCCATCTTTTAGTAAAGGTGGCCTTAGTGGGAATGTGATCTGCTCTATTTGATAAATATCCCACTTTTTTTAAATTCCATTTATGGTATGAGGGAGGTTCTGGTTTCATCCATCTGATGGTTATAGACTTTAAGGTGGCAGTGAATAATCCAGATAACTTTTATCCCCATTGGAGAACAATAGAGGAGAGTGTCAGACTTGTACCCCGTCCTCACTAATGTGGCTATTCTGCAAAATCGATATTTTTTTTGACACTTGGGCCTTTTGTTCACAGATTTTAGGTGTGGAAAAAACTTTTGTAAGTGAATATAAGGAAAAAGTCTGGTTTATGTGTAACAATTTGCCTTTTTGTCTACTATTGCTTAATGTATGGAAGCTGCACCTGAAACATCAAATCCAGTGTATAAATCAGTAGATCAGTTCAATTCAATTGTATTTATAGAGCCCTATATCACAAGATTGCCTCGCAGGGCTTTACAAAATTAGTTGGATATGAAAATAAACAACAGACAAATAAACAGTAGATAGAATAGATTAATGTCCTGGGCATCCCCCATCCTTAGACCCTCTTTCTCGGCAAGAAAAAACTCCAAAAACCTAATGGGGAAAGAGAAACCTCGGGGAGAACCACAGTGGAGGAGAGATCCACTCCCATGGATGGACAGGCTGTGGATGAAACCAGGACCGATGGACGTCTATTTGCGGATGTAGTTCCAGGCTGTAAAGCTCAAGGTCAGTATGGACAGGATAGCATTACAGACAAACCACATCATCTAAAGAATACACTTTGACAATCTAACAATGCAACTTGGGTTAATAACTGAAATTCTTGTTCCTGCTAACCGTCATGACAGATTAAAGCATCTGCATCTGCTTCATCCAGTAATATATACATCGTCCACAGCTTAAAGTGCAACAGAAACTATATTTTTTCTGTACCATTGGTTGTTTTTTTTTGTTTGTGTGGACAGAGATATTTTGTAAGACAGAGGCCATGTGGAGAGAATTTTAAAAAATGGAGGAGGAATATATCTGTTCAGAAGAAAAATAGCCTCTACAGTTATTATTTCTACTGTGCTAAAAACATGTGGAAATAGTCAGGACACATTAAAATTAGCCAAAGTCCATCAGATGTGTTATTGTAATCTGCAACCTCTTCACGTTAGCGTCTCTTAATTAAATCCAGTATTAAGGATGACTTAACTTAAGGATGATCAGTAAAAAGCAGCACAACAAAGACATCTCTGATGTGGAGCATGTCACTGTTAATCCATTTAATCTGTTGTTAATCTGCTGTCTGCTTTCCAATCTCCAGAAAAGTGCCTGTTTGTAAAAGCACAATGAAAATCTCAATGGTTGATTAGAAGGAGTGCGGAACTAAACAACACAAACCTGCTCCGAAAGTCCATCAAACCCTTAAATGTGACTCATTGGTCATGTCCTAAAGGTCTTAATAGTACACTCAGACACTTCCGTGGTGTGCTGGGGGGTTTAGGACTATCCCCCCGGTCAAATCATTAAGCCCCTGAAGTCCCCCGTGTGGATTTTTGAAGCCTCTTATTTTGAATTATAGGTCCTTAATCTTATGGATTTAAGAGAAGCGGATTGCTCTCAATGTAAAGAAAAATACTACACTCAAAGCCATATTCACCAAAACAAGTATACTAAAAAATATACTTAACCCTTTATAGGGTACTCATTGAAAGGCTCTCAACTTTAGTGTGTTATTGGACATCGTCATCTACCTCCTCGTCAGTTACCGTGACAACAGGCTCCCTCCTCTTGCTATAAAACATCCGAGCAGCTCTTGCTAAAAAGTGAACACATGCATTAAATCACTCATATTCACTGTTTACAGCTTCAAAATGTTTATAAAATCTCTCTGACTCACTGTATAGTTTTATTTACAAAAAACCAAAACAAAACACAAAGGCACGGGATTGGCCCCATATTTAATGTTTGCAGAAATGACCAAATAACCACATGACCCAATAAATGGTTAATATACTTGAGGCATGACTATATAAGGTAACATTATGTAATACTGCAAAAGTATGTCTCAAAACCTATATTATTGTAAAATTGTAATTAATTGATTTGTACTGATGTATTCCTA
>JAPQRP010000014.1:12612432-12625761 GCA_037367295.1 Apogon hyalosoma
GAAAGGAATATCTGCACTCTGACCTTTTACTTTATTTTAATTGATTCCTTTATTTTAATTGATTGTTATTTATCTTTCATTGATTATGTTTAAACTGTGTGTTTTTAACTTGTCTCTTTTCCAGTTTTGTAAAGCACTGTGAATTGCCCTGTGTATGAATTGTGCTATACAAATAAACCTTGCTTGCTTGCTAGCTTAATCATCATTATTCATCAATTAAAGATTAGGCAGTCAATAATGAGCAAATTATTGGAATCTATAAAAGGTGACCTGTGTTATGTCTCAGATTAAACCAATTTTTTATGTAAAAAGATTGGAAGGGATCAGTAACATTCAAGATTATGAAAATAAACTCCAGATCAGAGACCAGTGTGCCCTTTCAAACCAGGACATGAAAGCAGAGATGGAACTTCTGAAGGAGACCCTGCATCCCCATGAGTCCTGAAACTAGATCAGGGACCTGTGACAAACCATGAACATGAAATCTTTATTATCTGTCATGTCTATACAGCAGTAGTAGACTATATTACTCGAAATGCCTGAGACTGAAAACAATTAAATTATCACATTTACCTAATAAAAGTGTAATATTCCAAAACCCATTATGCACTATTCTCTGTAAAATACATTAGAATGGCATCATATGAGATAATTTAGTCATAGCTTGTATGTGATATTCATGTTACAGATGTTACATCTCATGTAGAATAAACCATGATACTTGTATCTGACGTCTTTTATCTCAAGTTATCTCAAGCAGCAGGGTGTGATTTGTGGGGGGTGGGGGTGATAGGATCAACCCCCTCTGGTTTTTACATCCCTACTTCTGCTGAATGAATTCTGAATGTGGCCTGGTTAAAGGTGTATTTCCAGTCAGTGTTGGCCCTGCTTTACCTTTAGAGGGAGTACAGTTTGCTCTACTGGCCCACCACCGCCTGTCGTTGTAGCCAAACCTCTAACTACAGAAGTGTCCTGCCAGAGCTCTGCTGACCTCAGTCCAGTCTGCGCAGCGACGTGCACACAGAGTAAAAGTCTGATCCTGTCACAATAACTAATGTTGATAAGGCACTGATTGATCCGCTTTCACTGTGTGGTCTGTTGTCATCTGTGCCATCTCCATGTCCTTAAACACTAGCATTAAAGATGAATGTCCAACTGTTTGACATGTAACAGGGCCTACTGTTAACTTAAGAAAGAATTAGAATTGAAAGAATTGATTGCTTGTTTTTTCTTTATAAAAAAAAAAAAAAAAAAAAAAAGAGGTGACACTCAGTTACAGAGCATCTTATTTTATTTCGAAATTTTACCGACTAAGACAGATTCTCATGACAATCCTTTTCCAACACTTCTCTCACATTCACATTATTAGTAAAGGGTAAAATCAATGAATATCCATTGGTAAACAACACAATATCTCCTGTGCTTGTCTGTGTGACTTTTAACCCCTTATCTTCTATAGTCTGCTGTGATGAAAGTCTATGGAAACACTTTTGGACTAAAGTTAACCCTTTATAGGGCATTCATTGAAATACTGTGAAATTCAAAATGTCAACCTTAGTCTATTATTGGACCTCCTTGTCAGCTGCTGTGACAACAATCTCCCTCCTCTTGCCGTAAAACATCCGAGCAGCACTTGCTAAATAGTAAACACATGCAATAAAACAACTGTTATACTGCCATAAACTGACAAAAATCACTCATATTCAGTATTTACAGCTTCAAAATGTAAATAAAAATCTCTCTGAATCACTGTAAAGTGTTATAAAAACCAACAGAATTTACCCAATATTTAATGTTTGCAAAAATGACCAAAAATAGTCACTTGCCCGATAAAAGGTTAAGCCCCGTATACACGAAATGATACTGATGAGAGAGAAGAAAGCAAAGTGATGTTTTGTTGAGGATTTTAAAAAGGTCTTTGGTTGCACTGAGAGAGGTTTAAAGATGTTTACCTGGTCTTGCAGCCAAGGATAGCCAAGGACAAATTCTGACAGCAAAAAAAATTAACCCATAAACACCCAGTGCTATTTTTGTGGCTGTTCCCAAATGAACATTTCTCTAAATTTAACCTTTCTTAAGTGATTTATCACCATTGATTGCAATATTATCCTCCCTAGTTTGCATTTTTTTCAGTGTAAATCATGTATTTTCCTATATTTAATTTTCTAATCATGTTGAATCGGGGGGTGTCAAACATACAGCCCGCCAAATAGTCCAATCCGGACCCTGAAAAGTCAAGAATGTCCAGGAGTGACTTACCACTAAATGTGATATCAAGCAAAATAACAGCATAAACCTATAAAAGATGAGAACTCCAAATTTCTTCCCTGGTTTAATGTGGGAAAAAAAGGTAAACTGTGAAAATACTTGCATTTTCAAACCGTCCCGTCACAATAAAATGTGAATAACCTGAAGAAATGTGAGAAACCTGAAATTTGTAAAGAAACATGAGTGCAATTTTAAGAATACAGATGTTTTCTGTACTAGTAGATTGACTGTGATCTGTAAATTGTGTTAAGAATAAGCTGAGACATAATACTGTTGAAATTGCACATTTTTTTTAAAGTTATTTCAGAGTGTACATGGTTATTTAGGTTACTCACATTTTCATAATGAAATTTAACTTTCACACTAAAACACAGAGTAAAATTTGGATTATTATTTAAAGGTAATTATGTCTATTATTTCACTGGTTCACCTGAGATCACATTAGTCTGAATGTGGCTACTCAACTAAAATGAGTTTGACACCCCTGATGCAGATGTTCATAAAAGCTCAGATTAAAATTGAGGGTTATTATATCAGAAACAGAGAAAACTGAAGAAAAAGGGACTTTTTCCACCAAATCTATCATTAACTGAACATAAAAACAAGTGTCTCCATCCACTGTCATTGATCAGACTCCATGGTTTTACTGGTGAATCAATGTTGTAGAAGATGATGGTGTTTCCACGGTAACTACAGAGCCTCTGAACATCCAAATGGGTTATATCTGATGACTATGAAAAGATGATAAACTGTATTTTACACCACTTATTTACTGTTGTTTGGAGCTTTATGAGTTAATGATAACTGTTGTGCAAAGTGAGTACAGCTCAAACCTCCATCTACTGAACTACCAATAGGAATTTGGCATGAAAATCAATGTAGGAAAACGCAAAACTCCTTTACCTTGAATTTTATCGCAACTGCTGCTAGGATAAACAACCATTTTTCAATGACATAACACACAGATTAATGTAGGTATGTTTATTTATGCAATAAATACTAAACCTCCTCTGCAAAACTGGCCTATTTTAGAAACCTAACCTGGTTCCCGTTCTCCTCCTCTACCCTGAATTTGGATTCCCCCCCCATATATGTAAATACCACTAATGTAAAAACAGTGCTCATTAGCTTAGCTTTGAAGTACAGGCACTTGTTAAAATATGTGTTTATATATATATTCTGGTAAAAAAAAATGCAACTTTGTGACTCAAGTCAAAGTACAAGCTTTGAAACATGCATCCACAGTTCCAAATAAGACAGGGCGCTGTGTAAAATGTAAATTCTAAACAGAAGGCAATGATTTGCAAATCTCATAAACCCGTATTTCATCCACAATAGAACGTGGAAAACATATTTACAGACTGTTTAAAGAAGAGAGGAAGTGATACGACAACTTTTTGAACATGTTTTATTGCCATCAAACTGAGAATTACCTTATTTTTCCTCTAAAATCATATTTTTTTTTCCTTTTCTGTGTGCTATTAAGGGGAAAATATGGGTTTATGATATTTGCAAGACATTGCATTCTCTTTTTATTTACAATTTATAGTGTTTTTGGGCATAGGTATTATAAAAAAACAAAACAAAACAAAACAGTATTTCTGTGCAAAAGCTACTGAACCTTAGATCTACATTCATCTCATTCAGTGCATGCATTTTCTCTCTCTCATTTGTTTTTTCTGTCATTTGTGATATGCACAGCTCTAAACAATGAGTGGTTGACTCATAAACCCATATTTTATCCTCAATAGAACATAGAAAACATGTTTATAGACTGTTAAAAGAAGTGCTATACAGCAACTTTTTGGATGTGTTTTATTGCCATCAAATTGAGAATCACCTTATTTTTCCTCTAAAATTGTGCTTTTTTTCCTTTTCTGTATGCTATTGGGGAAAATGTGGTTTTATGACATTTGCAAGTCATTGCATTCTGTTTTTATTTGCAATTTACAGTGTTTTGGGGCATGTGTATAGACGTAAAAAAGCATCTCTATCAAGTGTTTCTGTGCAAAAGCTACTGAACCTCAGATCTATGTTGATGTTAATCGCTCTCATTAAATGCATGCATTTTCTCTCATTTGTTTTTTTCTGTCATTTGTAATATGTACTGCTCTGTACAATAACGAGTCAACTCATAAACCCATATTTCATCCACAATAGATAGAAAACATGTTTACAGACTATTAACAGAAGACGGAATGTTATACAACAACATTTTAGACATGTTTTGTTGCCATTTAATTGAGAATTACCTCATTTTTCTTCTAAAATTGTACTTTCTTTGCTTTTTCTGTGTGCTACTGGGGGGGAAATGAGGATTTATAAGATTTGCAAGTCATCGCATTCTGTTTTTAGTGTTTTTGTGCATAGGTATAAAAGCAAACAAAACAGTGTTTCTGTGCAAAAGCTACAGAACCTCAGATCCATGTTGATGTTAATTCCTCTCATTAAATACATAGTGTATTTTCTCTCATCTGTTTTTTTCTGTCATTTGTAAAATATACTGCCCTATACAATAAGGGGTTGACTCATAAACCCTTATTTTATCAACAATAGAACATAGAAAACATGTTTACAGACTGTTAACGGATGACAGAATGCTATACAGCAACTTTTTGGATGTGTTTTGTTGCCATTAAATTAAGAATTACCTTATTTTTCTTCTAAAATTGGACATTTTTTCCCTTTTCTGACTGCTATTGGGGGGAAAATGAGGATTTATGAGGTTTGCAAGTCATTGTCTTCTGTTTTTAGTGTTTTTGTGCATAGGTATAAAAGTAAAAAATGCAGTATTTCTGTGCAAAAGCTACTGAATCTCAGATTTCTGTTGTTAATGCCTCTCATTAACTACTTGCATTTTCTCTCTGTTCTATCTGTTTTGCTTGTCATTCATGATATTACACTGCTCTGTACAATGTTACCGCATGTTATTTTTCTGTCCGTGTACATTGAAATCATCCCTGATGTCAGGAGGGCGAGCAATGGTGCTAAATAATAAATATTATAACAGTCCTCCTTGAATTAATTATAGTAAGCCTGTTTGTTTGAGAATGCACAGACTGGAAAATACAGATATCTGTATCTATGTTAAAATATAGGGAGCACGACTAAAAAAAGTCAGCAGAAACATAATCAAGTGAGCCGCAGATCCAGATACATAATATTTGCATGGCATTACTTCCCAGCACTGATAGATAACATGCATTTGATGACATTTAATTCTTGTACTTGAACTCTTAAGCTCATAGCCAGAGATTTAGTAGGTGTTTTTTTTTTATTTATTTATTTTTTTTTCACCTTTCAGTCTGTGTACATGTCATAGGCAAATTTATTATTTCCATGTCACACAGTGTAGCTGGAAGGCTCCGGAAGTCTGAGAGTTTGTAGGTAACGTTAGACAGCGCCATCATCATTAAAACACAAAATGAAGAACTACTTTTTTGCTGTACGAAGACACTTTATGCTGTTTTTCCTTTAATTTGTCATCCATCTATATGTGTGTAAATCATGTTGTTATGGAAACAAAGTTTTCATAGAGTTTTTGAGTTTTACAGCTGCAGCTAAAATGCCAACTCCGTCACTTCAACCTTTACAAAATGTCATCATCTTACCCGTCATGTATTGCGCCATTTTTTTTTCTTTTACATTAATTTCTGTCACAACACGAGCAGAGATTTTTAAGTTGGATTCTCTTTAACCCTTTATAGTTCACTCATTGAAATACTCTGAAATTCAACATTTCAACCTTAGTGTGTTATTGAAGGACATAACAAGACTTTATTAGTTTCGTTAAATGTTTAAAAAATGTTTATTGTCATGTAGAGTTAAGTTTCCATATTTGGTTCCTTACTCATTAAAAATAATACAAGTAAAATAAAGGGTTCGTACACATTTTTCACGGTCAAATTCAAGCCCTTTTCAAGCACTTTTAAGGGTTATTTTCAAATTTTTCCAGCACAACACCTTATCCCTGGGGTAAAACATATATCTACAGGAATACATATACTCAGATTTTTTTTTTTCACTTTTTATCACAATGATGTACATTGTATTATGCTATAAACATATACAATTATTTTTCATAATAGCAAAAAGTTTAGAAATGAACAAAAATAAGGGAAGCTACTTCAATGTTCCTCAGGAATACTTGCACCGAGACAAAGAATAAGATAAAAAATTCACCCGGAGTTGACCCAAGAGCACCCGCTAATTTTCTTTTTTGATATAAAGTTTTATTTTTCAAAATGTATTAAACCATACATACCTCTCTGTATGTAGCTTTGGCTTGCCATCTAACCTGGCAGAGTTAATATTAAAAATAAATACATTGGAGACTAAATTGCTGAACAGGACAGAATAAAAAATAAAAACAAAACAACATAAATCACATCACAGTTGTAATTGCAAGCACTTTCAAGCACTTAACCCTTTATTGTTCACTCATAGGAATACTCTGAAATTCATAATTTCAGCCTTAGTGTGTTATTGGAGGACATAATAAGAATTTTGTGATTTTTTTTTCAAATTTTTTTTATTGTTATGTAGAAAATCAAGGTTAATGAAGTTTCCATATGTGGTTCCTTACCCATAAGTGGCAAAAAATTCAAGACATATATAAAAAAATACAAGAAAAACATATTAGGTGAAAGGAACATTTAGTTTAGAACTTTAGACCAACATAAGTGCTGTCAACATCCACATTCTCCCTTTGAACATCATTCCTTACATTAGTACCATTACTTCATGGTACTTAACAAAGCAGGTCCACTCACTGTTCATGCAGAGGTGGACCTTACAGACCCTGTAGACCACATTGGACCTGAGATTGTTGACTCACTGTCCTCACTGGAACCGTTGCGGTCACTGTCTTGTAATGTATGCGAAAATTACCAAAAGTAGTCACTTGCCCGATAAAGGGTTAAGGTGTTCACATTCTGTTCGTCCCTAAATCAATGCAAAACAACCCACTGTTTATTTGCATTAAGCTCATGAAGATGAAAACGACTGTAGTGGCTTCAAAGAGACCCTTAATATGAGAATGTGGATATGGTAACGTTTGTAAGGCGACAGGTTTTGAAGGATTAGACTTCCATTCCTTCCTCTAGGTGACAGGTGAGCTGTGTTGTATAAAGGCGTACTGATATGAAGACACTCAACTGTGGCACAATGAAAAAACGATTAAACAAACTTTGACAAAACCAAATTAAGTCTTCATGCTTACTATGATGGATTACCTAGCTGGAGCTGCGGCACTTTCCCAGTCGTTTCAAGTGCGGAATTGAGTGGCGGCGTGGCTTCTTCTGTAGAGAAAAAAACAAACTCTGATATCTGGGGAAAAAAAAAATAAAAAAGACCAAATCCCCGGGGCTGCAAAGCATTGATTGATTTGTTTTCTTAATTACATGTCTTGTGCTTTAGAGCGACTCCATCCCACAGTCACAGGCTAACAAATTTGATTTAAAAGAATGAGAAATTCTTAAAGTGGAGTGGAAAAAAGAAAAGATACTCATGGAGGCCATTATTTCCTCATTAAGTCTTCAAGATGCTGCTTTAGTAAACAGATGGCATGAGTGTTAGATAGGTGCTGAAGAACCATCGTTGAGTGAGGTGAAGTACCCTAAATGCCCCTTCTGGCTGAGGAGAAGATTAGGATTGCTCTGTGGATGGATTTTAAAGACATTTTCAGGATCCACTGATGATTGTTTAACCCTTAAAAACCCCCCAGTGCTACATTTGAGGTAGTTCCCAATTGAATCTTTCTCTCTATTTAACCTTTCGTGAGGGATTTATCACCATTTATTCTATAATATCCTCTGTATTTTACATTTTTCACTGTAAAGCATGTATTTTCCTATATTTAACTTAATTTAGATGTTCATGAAAACAGTAAATTCAAAGGTTATTATATTAAAACAGAGAAAACTATAGAAAAAGTGACATTTTCAGTGACGATATCAATAACGTAAAATGTAAATGTAAAAACAAGTGTCTCCATCCACTGTCAGTGATGCAACTCCATGGGTTTTACGGGTGAATCAATGTTGTAGAAGATGACGGTGTTTCCACAGTAACTACAGAGCCTCTGAACATCCAAATGGGTCATATCTGATGACCATGTATTGATTGATAGGATCAGTAGATGGTTTGGTCTTCATGGACTAACCTTTCTTCAGTGATTTATTACCATTTTGAAAATATTATCCTCTGTATTTTGCATTTTTCAGTGAAAATCTGGTATTTTCTTAAATTAAATGTACGTATAAGATACGGCAAGATAAAACTTTATTCATCCCACCGTGGGGAGATTTCACAGTTAACAGCAGCAAGTACAGAGAAAAACACAGAAAAACCACAAATAAGTGAAGAATGAAATGTAAAAGTTGGTATTTCTATAAATATAGAATTAGAATTAACCCATATAAACCCAGCTCTACTTTTGAGGCAGTTCCCAAATGATTTTTTTTTCTCTATTTAACCTTTCTTAAGCGATTTACCACCATTTATTATAATATTATCCTCTGCGTTTTACATTTTTCACTCTAAATCATGTAGTCGTTCATGAAAACCCAGTAAATTCAAAGGTTATTATATTAAAACGGAGAAAACTGTACAAAAAGATATCAATAGCTGAATGTAAAAGTGTCTCCATCCACTGTCATTGATTAAATATTTAATTTACTGTTCACCCCCAAAAAGAAAAAGGATTCAATCAACGCAAAGCCTTCATATTAATTCAGTGAACAGAGTGTGTAAGCAAAATCAATATATTAGCATTAATAACTTATTTAGCGCTGGCCAAACATTCACGGTTTACCATTCATCCCTGTAATGAATTATAAATAGTTGGAGGCCATTAACTATAACCTAACCTGAGGGCAACAGAATGCACGAGGGTTGAAAAGGCAACGAGCTAATACTTCAATAAAGACACCAGAAGAACACCAACCAATAATTTGCAGTTAAAACAGCATCCTATTAAAACAAAATATGACATTGATCATTTTATTCATTCACACCATCCTCCTTTCTGTAATAACTGAATGTTCCCACAGCACAAGGACGACTCTAGTTTCCATACAGCGTTCTTTTATGATTATTTTTTTCTAAACCGCAGTATGTTCAGTGAAGGTTTCAGCGCAAGTGAACTACTCTGATAACCTCTTAGCGATCTGAAACATCATCCACTCTCAAACAAAGAACAATATTTTGTATTCCTAGCTGACAGTGGTTATGATGTGAATGCAGAGGAGGCAGAACATACCAGTGCAGTTGGTAGTTGAGGAGGAATGGAATATAAAACTAATAGGCTGTAAAACCAAATGAGATCTGCTGATTTCCTGCATAAAAAAGGCATCAGTGTTGAATGGTTATAAAATATATATATGTATCACAATATGATCATAATCAAGATTGTATTTATCCTATAAAGACCTGGTGCTACTTTTGTGTCAGCTCCCAAATGAAATTTTTCTCTAAATTTAACCTTTCTTAAGTGATATATTGCCATTTATTATACTATGATCATCTGCATTTTTTTTTGCAGTAAAAATCATGTATTTTCCTACTTTACAGATCAAGTAGATGTTCATAAAAGCTCAGATTAAAGTTGAGGGTTATCATTTCAAAAGCAGAGAAAACTGAACAAAAGTGGACTTTTTAAACTATGCAGCTCAAACACACTTAAAGACCTCGACCCGTTTTTGTTGTGACTTCCAAATGAAGCTTTCTTAAAGACCCAGTGGTACTTGTGTGTCACTTTCCCAAAGAATTGTTCTCTCTATTTAATCATTCTTAAGTGATCTATTACCATTTATTATAATATTACTTCCGTAAACACACTGTGTTTCTGCGTGGTCACATGTTACATCAGGACCCTTTTTGCACATGCGGGTCACTTCAGGGTCACATTCAGTTCATACTTAAAACTGATAGAAGTTGTATTTAATGTGTAATATGAACACAAAAAAATAGCATTTCACCAAAAAATCCACATTGTGCATTAAGACCTGCTGTCTGAATGTAGCCTAAGGCTGAATCCCAGTTCACCCCTTACCCTAACTCCTCCATTTTGCGCGTACACGTGAAGGGGTAGCATTGTCCTGATTCTGAATTACACAGAGGGGAAGGGGTAAGAAGGAGGGCTGTATAGTCCTCGAAACGGAGATTCTCCAGGACCACACTACGAACGGAGGGGTATGAGAAATCTCCCATAATTCTGTTTGAATCATTGGCAAGATGGAGGTAAACAGTAAAAAAGTGCAGTAGTGTGATGAAAAAAACACATACAAATGTACGTATTTTCTTTGTAAACAACTTAATCATTTGATCGACTGTTTAATGACATTTTAATGTGTAACAGACCACATTTCTGCGGTTTATAGTTGATGACCAAAGCCCATGGAACAGAGGTGGTTACAGCTGCTGACGGCATGATGAATACTTTCGGAAACAAAGTTTTCACATCTGTTAATAGCGGCATCTATGACTACTGATGATGTAAGAGGTCGCGAAGGGTTGTCCCATTTCATAGGGGAACGTTTCAACCCCTACCCCTTGCAGCTCCGTTTCAAGGGGTAGTGGCAAGAGCAAGGGCCAAGGGGTAAGGGGTAAATTAGGATTGGGCCTTAGACTCACAATCAGCATCAGTTTAACCATGATCAAACCTAATAACCTGTTTTTAAGGGAAAATGACCTAAATCTCCTAATGATGGCTCAATTTTATGGTTTATAGAGCAATACTAATGACTTTGTAGCTCTTTCATTACTTTTAACCCATAAAGACCCCAAACATCCACCACCGACCATAATCGTCTATTGATCCAAACTGTTTATCTAACCTGATCCATTGATCCATTAATCCTATCATTACATGTCAATAACTGGTGTAAAATGCCATTTGTCATCTTTTCATAGTCATCAGATATGACCCATTTAGATGTTCAGGGGCTTCATAGTTACCACGGAAACACTGTCACATTCTATAACATTGATTCCCCAATAAAACCCATGGAGTTGGATAAATAACAGCAGTCAAATTTTACTGAAAAAGTCACTTCATCCGTTTTTTTCTGTTTTTAGTACAATGACTCTCAAGTTTAACCTGAGCTTTAATGAACATTTACTAAATCAGAATATTAAATGTAGAAAAATACCGGATTTTCACTTAAAAAATGCTAAATAGAGAGGATAATGTTTGAGTAAATGGTGATAAATCTCTTAAGAAAGGGTAAAAAATAGAGAAAAATTAATTTGGGTATTATTTAATGGGTTAAACATGCCACGTTTTCCAATAATTTTGCCACCACTGTATATTGACAAAAATTAAGTGAAATTAACAGCCACCGCATCAATAATACTTGCAAATTAGACTAGACTATTGGTATTATTATCATATGTTTTTGTGTTGTTATTACCATTGTCATTATTACTACAATTATTATGTTCCCCCTCACTCCCCCCTCTATCTTTCTCACTTTCATTCACATTCCCCTCTTCCCCTTTGCCCTTTCACCTCTAATCAATCTATGTTGTTTAGTTGCTCTTTCCATTTATTATCTTTTTCATTGTAATATGATGTAGTTGTTGTTTGTCATTACTCTGTCATTGTTGTTGTTTTTGGTTTGTTTTTGTCTGATTTTCCCTTTGTCTATGTGTTGTTGTTTCTCTGTCCACAATGCCTTGTTAACTATCACTAATAATAAAAAAAAAGTGAAATTAACAGGTAATTATTCAGTCTGCTGCAATTTTTCAATCATTTTTTCCACCATTTTTGGACAGAATCTCAAAAAGCACCACAATCTCTTTTTCTATACTCTGTAACTTTCAAGCAACTTTTCTTTGATTAATTAAAACTACATGTCTTTGTTCTAGTAGAGCTACACCTTCCACATATTGGACCAAAAGCTGTTATTTTTTTGCTTTTGGTTGTGAAACTGAAAACCCTAAGCTTCCAGTTGTGAATGAAGTAACTCTTAACTTAACCTGCTTTGTGAAACATTGCCCAGGGCTAAAGGACCTACTTGTACATATTCACATGCTGGCAAAGACAGTTTTTTATTTTTTTTTGTTTTTCTCAGTATTTTTTCATGATAAACACTGTCTTCTTTGTATTTAGGCCAAATTAATGTCAGCTTCCAGGCGTGATGTTTACTGTTAAATCACCAAATGTGAGATCATTTGAGTTTATAAGGTTAAAAAAAAAAAAAAGTCTGACTTAAGCCTCCTTGTCTTCAAAAAATCCACACATACTTTACAGTTTCACTCACTTTATGTAGCTAATATAAAAGCTTTCAGTATCTTCCCTAATAGCCCGTCAGTGACTTTAACTCACCAGCTATTTCATGCATAGCATTAAAATTACAGTATGAGTGATCATCATCCCACACACATTGGCAGAAAAGTTCCAAATTAATGCAACTCTCATGTACTATTTCTCAGCAAATAAAGTGAGAATTGTCAAGACCGGGGCCATGTACCGTTTACATGTGATTCATACAATCTGCTGTACAGTGCATGGCTGAAAGTATCACGCCCTCAGGAAAAAGCAACGGCATGTGGGCGATCAGGACTGCCACGCAGAGTTCATGTGTAAAAAAAAAAAAAAAAAAAAAAAAAACAGCTTTCCGAGCGTTGATTATGTTGGGTGTTTATTGATGAAACCCAGTGAAAATGCACTTGTAACTTTCCTGGGATGTTTGTTAGTTAATTTATGTTTTGTGAATGTTTGAAGTAGAATCAGCAGTGATTTTAGGCAATGTGGTCAGATAGAGATGATAATGGACAAAAACATTACTGCCAGTCATATACTAGTAGGTAGGTAGGAATGACGGAAGGTAGATAGATAGTACATTAGGTACAGTAGGAGCTATAACAGTGTTTTTCAACCTTGGGCTCTTTCATAATTCATAGTTTGAGTTATTGTTTGTTCAGTATTAATTGTCAGCCTTGTAAATCCAAGCTGGGCTGACTGTACATATCCTGACTGAGGAAAATAAAATTCTCACTTTGTGCAGTAATCTACACCTGGCTTTTCTGCCTCTGTCCATAATAATATACATTATA
>JAPQRP010000014.1:12625861-12656319 GCA_037367295.1 Apogon hyalosoma
TAATGTTTATTTGCAACATAGTATAGCAAACTATTACATGATCAAAAACAAATTAATTTTAGCAAAAAAAAAAAAAAAGCCTCAGTTTTGAACGTCTGGGGTCGCCACAAATTTGTGATGTTAAAATGGGGTCACGAGCCAAAAAAAGGTTGGAAACCACTGAGCTAGAGCCTTTAGTTACCAAGCTCCTGTCTTACGGAATCAGCTTCCAGCTAATATTAAAGAGGCCGACACAGTCTCTACATTTAAGATTAGACTGAAAACGTTCTTCTTTGAAAAAGCTTACGGTCAGGCTAGTTAAAAACACACTGAACCTCACAGTTCGGTCTAAGCTGCCCTGGGAGCAATAATGCTGGGGGAAGTACAGGCACTGAGTCCTATCACCTGTTCCTGGTACAACGCACCACTTTAGTCTGTACCTATATTTTCTAATATTTAGTTTACTTAGTCTGTTCATCACTTTTCACCCGGTGTCCCTTTAACCACTCCCCCCTGGGAGAATGGCTACTGTTTCATTTGTAGCTGCCTGGGGCCCAGTGACAACAGGATCTGAGGTGACTCATCTGTGCCCTGTCCTGACCTGTGACCCCAGGCCTCCTCCCCCACCCTCGCCTGTCTGGATGGACTTCCTCACCCTCGCCTGTCTCATCTGACTAGATGGACCCCCTCATGTGCCCCACATACTGTGTGTGTACAGATTGGAACTACATCCACAAATGGACGTCCATCGGTCCTGGTTTCATCTACAGCTTGTCCGTTCATGGGAGTTGATCTCTCCTTCACTGTGGTTCTCCCCGAGGTTTCTCTTTTCCCACTGGGTTTTTGGAGTTTTTCCTTGCTGAGATGGAGGGTCTAAGCACAGGGGATGCTTGGGACATTAGTCAAGTTCCCTCATCTACTGTTTATTTGACTGTTATTTAGTTTCATATCCAACTAATTCTGTAAAGCCCTGTGAGGCAACTTTGCAATACCGGGCTCTATAAATACAATTGAATTGAACTGATCTACTGCAGGTCATACACTGATTTATACACTGGGTTTGATGTTTCAGGTGCAGCTTCCTTAAGTAAAGCAATAGTAGGCAAAAAAAAAAAGCAAATGGTTACACATAAACCACACTTTTTTCCACATCTTCTCTTAGGAAAGATTTTTCCACACCTAAAATGTGTGAACAAAAGGCCCAAGTGTCAAAAAAATATATTGATTTTGCAGAATAGCCACATTAGTGTGGATGGGGTACAAGTCTGACACTCTCCTCTATTGTTCTCCAATGAGGATAAAAGTTATCTGGATTATTCACTGCCGCCTTAAAGTCTATAACCATCAGATGGATGAAACCAGACCCTCCCTCATACCATAAATGGAATCAAAAAATGTGGGATATTTATCAAATAGAGCAGATCACATTCCCACTAAGGTTTCAGAAAGCCACCTTTACTAAAAGATGGGAAACAAATAAAATTGAACTGAATTGAGTTGGTAGGTAGGAAGGAGGGAAGGTGGGTAGGTAAGTAGGAGGGAAAGAATGAAGGATGGTAGGTAGAAGATAGAAAGGAAGGAAGGTTAAAGGGTAGGAAGAAAGGTCGGTGTTTAGGAGGGAAGGTAGGTAGGGAGGAGGGAAGGAATGAAGGAAGGTAGGTAGGAAGGAAGGAAAAAAAAAGAACTGGGAAGCAGCAGAAGCTCTACTAATGCATGAACTGATGTCATCATGTTAACATACACAATCCATGCATTTCTCCTTCTTAAACGGCTGCAAACATCACCCACATAGACAGAGAGATCCCTGCTTCTTTAGCAAAAGACAAACAGTGATGATGCAATGTAAACTGTCAAAATGCACAAGCACATTTGGACAATGAACCAGTCTCACTCATTTAGTGAAATGAGATCTCTGTTTTTATAGGACACCAGAGGTAGCTACCACGCACCACCCTTTCCCTCGCTTTCTTTTTCCTTGTAAGTTCAGAGAAGCTTTAGAAAAGAAAAAAAAAAAAGAGGCTTCTGTCAGCATGGCACTTTCATCTAAATCAAAATTATCGGACTGAACTGCATTGAATTATCACTGGAACCCAAGCGCTAATGACTTAGGATCTCTGGCTCTCGAAAACGGGGGGAAAAAAGCCCCGGTGAAATAACACTGAGTCTAAAGGAGCTCATTACTATCCAGCAATACTCGGTCCTTCTACTGTACATGCAGCTATCATTAAGGCTGTATTTGGGATATAATGACCTTGTGTTGTTACGTGGCTGTCATGGGTTATATCAGTAATGGTCCTCAAGCCACCGTCTCTCACTGCAGCTAAAAAGTGACACAAGCTAAGGACACACATGTGCACATACACACAAAAGTTAGTGACAGTATTTTTCCCCGGTCATCCCCGAAGGACCCAAGAGCCATTGGCCAAGTAGCGCTGTCTCGACACCTTGTCACAACCCTTGGTCTGAGTGGTCGGAATTGTGTATGTATATGTATGTGTGTGTATGTGTGTGTGAGTGTCATCTCCTCAGACGTGTTCACATAGCGAAGCATATCGATGTGACACGCCAAAGTGCAAAGCCGATAGCTGGTGTATATCACCAACAGGATGTTCAACGGCGATCGTGCTTTAAAGAAGGTCATTTGCATCAAGTCGCGCTTGATGTAAATTGGACGATTTTCAATTGGCTATTAGATAACTCGGTTATATCACTGTTTCCATGGGATCTATTTGCCGCTCCACTGATCAGAAGAGAGGAAAGGAATGAGGAGGAGATGAGTGCAAAGTAAGGGAAGAAGTCATAAAAAAGACGAAACTGATGTCTTTGCTTTTTTTTTTTCCGGTCACTTTTTCATCACAGAAGGGGTTAATTTTAAGACTTTATGAGTTAAAATTAGGATAAGTTGCAATGTTACAGCTCCGGACCATAAAATAGCAACCAACAGAAAAAAGGATTTCAGTAGCCCTCTGTATTCCCTTTGATGTGGTTGCTTGATCATGCAAGCGAGCAGCAACCAACTGTAATGTAAAAATACATTTTGGGCGACACATCCGTTTTGCCTGCTAAATGTGCCTCAGATCAAAGACAGTACATAATTTTGTTTTTCCACTCAAACTTTAACCGCTCCCAGGTCCACTGTGTATAATCCATTTTAAGACTTATTCACAGTGTGTACCTTTCGGGGCTGAACAGCGGGTTACAGAGGTGGGAGGGAGCATTTGTCTTCCTCCGCTGTTTCTTCCAGTTTAGTCACGACTTCCTGGGAAGGCCGTCCGACGCTCCTTGTCCTTTCCCATAACTCCGACGTAGGGAACAAAAGGGGGAATACATTAAATATTTTAGGACGGTGTCTTCTTCGGTAATCTCTCGCTAGCTCAGGTGGAAGGCGCAGTCGCTGTTGTAGCGTGCTTGTACGTGTGTTGGCTTCGACGATCTGGCGAGTTCCACTAATCTGAATAATTAATGTCCAACATGAAAGTCAATAGAATAGCTTGTATGTGGCGTTTGGGGAGTTGTTTCTGTCCCTGTTGACTTGTGGTAGCATTTGGAATATTCTAAGTGGATGGTCGATGACTTAATCTGTTGGAAAAACATTCAGCAATTTCTAATTTCCAGTGTTTTCTTTTATTTATCCTTGATTCGCCCTACACTTGGAGGTGTTTCTACTGTATACTTTTCATTTTTCATCATAATACTGATATCATCTCTGTAGCTGAATACATATATAGAAAGATAAGATGGGATGTAATTAATTTTTAAACCCGCCTTCTTGCTGCGGTATGTGTACTTGTGTGAAGTTCTTTTGTATGACTTTCCAGGGCAGGCCATTACTTCCCTCAGGGACAAGCTGCCCTGCTATTCCAACGTCACAACAGCTCTCCCCGCAGGGAACTCAAAACTATATTGCTTTTGAGTGCACAGACACGTCCTTATAGAGTATACATCCGTGAAAGCAACAGGGGGAAAAAAAACTGGAGGGAGGATCGCAAACATGCAATGCAAGTTATGAAGAGTTGGAGGAAAAAGTAGTATGAGAGCATCATTATCATTAGTTAGCCTCATAGCATAATTATTAGCCTATTTCATAAACATATGGACAAAAGTATTGGGACACGTTGAATTCGGGTGTTTCTTTTCTAACAGGGGTCTGGGATACAAAATAATAATAACAAATACCATACTGATTGTTAATATTGATGTTTTTATATCAAATCAACATGAAGGAAGATAAAACTTTAAAATGTATGGTTTTTGGTGGTATCAGGGCAAATGGTGATATACAACTGAAAATCAATGAAATTGAAATTGAAAGGGTGTATGAAACTAAATTTTTAGGAGTAATTATTGACCATAAACTCAGTTGGAAACCACAAATAGAATATATCAAATGTAAAATCTCCAAGGCTGTTGCAATTCTTTATAAAACTCCAGATTTGTTAAATGAGAAATGTTTGCATATACTGTATTGTTCCCTTGTGATGTCATATATGTCATACTGTGTGGAAATTTGGGGCAATGTGTATAAAACTAACATAAACCCTATAATTAAACTCCAAAAAAAAAGTTATTAGAGTAACAAATAAAGCTGGTTATCTTCAATCAAGTAATCCATTTTTTGTTGGATCTGGTTTATTAAAATTTCCTGATATTGTATATTTAAAAACAATGGAAATTGTGTTTTGTGCACATTAAAAAAAAAAAAAAGAAGAAATATATAATTTTTCAATTTTCATTTCATTCAAGTATCAATTTTATTAAATAAAATTATTGTTAGCCTCATAGCATAATTGCTAATAAGTCATACTCTATATGGACGAAAGTATTGGGACATGTTGAATTCAGGTGTTTCTTTTCTAACGGGTCTGGGACACAAAACATTACCGACAAATGTCATAATATAATTTTATACTGGGATAAGTATTGGTTAGTTTGCTTTCAATTGTTATATTTGCTCCAAAATGCCTCAGAGACAGTTTGTACTTAACTTTTATAATTTGTTTAATTCATGACTGTGATTTTAAATGTTCTACCTCAAAATTTCTAAAATATTTTTCGTGCTCTGGTTGTAAATAATTATTTTCTACCACAACTAACCATCGACTTTCTTCACATCTCACTGAGGAAGAAAAATCTCCCATTAAAATTTAGAACTTTATAGGGAACTCATTCAACCTTAGTGTGTTATTGGACATCGTCATCTACCTCCTAGCTGGTTGGTGTGACAACAGTCTCCCTCCTCTTGCCATAAAACATCAGAGTAGACACTCTTGCTAAAATGTAAACACATGCAATAAAACAACTGTTATAAGGTTATCGAAATGTATATAAAATATCTAAGTCACTGTATAGTTTTATAAAAACCAACATGCTTCTGGACCTGATTGGGGCACGGGATTGACTTTCTTTTTAATGTTAGCGGAAATGGCCAAAAATAGTCACTTGCTTGATAAAGGGTTGGGGAAATATTGGTGTTTATACACTATATGGACACAAATATCGGGACACATTATGGCTACAGCTGTAAGATGTCCTGTTCATGTTGATTTGACATATATACGTCAGTATTAATAATCAATATGATATTTATTCCAATATAAAACTATATTATATTTGTCATTATTATTTTATATCCGAGACCTCTGTTAGAAAAGAAACACCTGAATGTCCCAGTACTTTTTTCCATATAGTGTATAAGTGTACAATTATGCTAGGAGGCTAACGATATGTTAAATATTTGAAACATTTGTCTTCTTTAACTCTGATATTAGAGGGGTTTCTCTGCGAAGTCTAATCTAAATACACTGACGCACATTTACACCAAAGAGATTAGTTTAGGCGTATGAGGAGGAAGGTACACTGAGCTCAAAGCACAGAAAGGTCATCCAACTCCAAATCCAAAAGGGTCTGGAAGTTGTCTCTCTGATGTCCGGTCATTAAAGAAGAGCTGGCTTCAAGATGGAGTTAAGGGAGCATGAGAGGAAGATTCAGTGACAAAGGAATTATCAGGAGAGTATAACAGTTTCAGCCAGAAATGATGCCACAGTCAAAACAGATTTCCCACAATTTAAGTCTGACCTTCACTACTTCACTATTTTCACTTTCCTTTTTTTTTTTTTTTTGCACTTCATTTAACCCCTAAAGACCCAAACATCCACTGTCTACCAAAAACATGTACTGATGTAAACTATTTAATCCCTGTTAAACCTGATCCCCCAAATAATTGGTGTAAAAAACAGTTTGTCATCTTTTCATGGTCATCAGACATGACCCATTTGGACGTTCAGATGCTCCGTAGTGAATCTAGAAACAATGTTATCTTCTACAACACTGATTAACCAATAAAATCCATGCAGTTTGATAAAATGACAGTGGATGGACACACTTGGTTTATGTTCAGTTGACATATTTTACTGAAAAATTGTGTTTTCTGCAGTTTTCTCTATTTTGATACAATAACCTTTCAATTTATTTAGTTTTCATGAGCATCTAAATTAAATATAGGAAATTAAATATAAGACAATACATGATTTACAGTGAAAAGTGAAAAATACATAGGATAATAATTATAATAAAATGGTCCCTATTTATGGTTGAAAAAAGAACTGCTTTTCAAGCTGAAGTAGGATATCAGCAAGGTATCTGATATGAGCAAATATCAAAAAGGGACCTTTTTAACCTTGTATCAGGCAAGTGACTATTTTTGGTCATTTCAAACATTAAATATGTGGCCAATCCCGTACCTCAGTGAGGTCGAGAAGCATATTGTTTTTTAAAAAACTATGCAGTGACTCAAAGAGATTTGATAGAAATTTTAAAGCTGTAAATAGTGAATATGAGTGATTTTTCTCTGTTTATGACCTTACAACAGTTGTTTATTTATTTTTTGCATGTGTTTACTTTTAACAAGCGCTGCTCGGATGTTTTATGGCAAGAGGAGGGAGACTGTTATCATGGCAACCAACAATATCCATCAACACACTAAGGTTGAAATTCTGAGTTTTAGAGTATTTCAATGAGAGCCCTGTAAAGGGTTAAAGTTTAATGATATATTTTTCTTCCCAAGGGAGATGTGAAGGAAGTAGATGGTTAGTTGTGGTAGAAAATAATTATTTACGGTCAGAGCATGAAAAATATTTTAGAAATTTAGAGGTAGAACATTTAAAATCATAGTCATGGATTTAAAAAAAAAAATCAATGTAGAGAGAAATTAAGTAAAAACCATCCCTGAGGCATTTTGGAAGCAAAGATAACAATGTAAACCAAACTAACCAATGTAATGATATTTATCAAAGTATCGTGACATTTGTCATTATTGTATTGTATCCTAGACCCAAAGAGTGAATATGACTGATTTTTGTCAGTTAATGCAATAAAACAACTGTTATGTGTTTACATTTTAGCATGTGCTGCTAAGATGTTTTATGGCAAGAAAAGGGAGAATGTTGTCACGGATACTGATGAGGAAGTAAATGACGATATCCAATAACACACAAAGGTTGAAATTTTGAATTTTAGAGCATTTCAGTGAGTGCCCTATACAGGGTTAATGCTGCATTCTATTTTTTTCCCAGTGGGTTTTTCCCCTATTTTTGCTTACTTACTTAACTGAGGGTCCAAAGAAAGAAGGTTTTGTGTATTGCACAGTGTAAAACCCTTTGAGGTGAATCTCTGGTTTGTGAAATCTGGCTAAATAATATAATTTCATTGAAAAGCAGGCTGTGGTCACGCAGTGGAACGTCTGCAAACAGTGAAAAACTTCATAATCGGGGTATGCATGGCTGCATGTAAACAATAAAATTAGTTAATGACTGATGAAAATATTCATCTCCATTACTCATGAAAACAGCTTATGAAGAACTGTGCCTTTGTTATAATAAGGGCAAAAACTGGAATATTATGTGGCTGTAAACACACTCATTGTCTCCTTTAACAGTCTGCACATGACAGGAGGATATAAGAAGGATATTTATAAAGCAATGCCCTCTTTGTCCTGCAGAACTTGTCACTTTTAAGTTGATTTCAGCTCTTAAAAATTGTTTCCCCCTTCACTTTAGAGAAACGGCATCCCTAAGGTCCTGACTATAAAACACCCTTCCACAGAAAGAGCTATGCGATTTATATTTGCAGCAAAGGCTACTGGGTTTTTCAGAGTACCAACAGCGCAAGATAAACTGGTTGAACAAAACCGATAGAAAATCCAAGGACAAGTGTGCCTCAGGAAGCTGTAGGCCACAACAAAGTCCGACCCAAGCACACAATAACACCAGCCACTTAGCAAAGAGGAGAAGCCAGGAAATACTAGATAAATCAATAACCTGTCCCTGTAGTTTTTGTTTTTTCTCCTTTCTCTCAGGCATATGGCACTCTTAAGGCAATCTGGTGTTACTGACTGCCTGGGAGGCTAAATTCATATCTAGCTGCCCCTGTATGGGTTTACTTCCTGTCAGGCATCTGGTATTGTCTGGCAGTCTACCTACTCTCGCTTGGCTCCCTGGGAGGCGTATCATGGCATTCTGCTACCCGACAGACTGCTTGTATGTTGAACAGCCTGCAGCAAAATTCACTTTGTACTTAATGCCTTTAAGACACGAGTTAAAAATGCAACCTGCGAGGCCAATTCCGCCTTACAGTAATCGGCCGTATACCTCATCATGCGCTGCAGTTGCTATAAACGTCCCCATGAAGACATTTATTATGAGGTAATCATTGTGTGGAAAGTAATTTTGTTGGATGCAAAGTAGGTTTTTAAAGTTGCGAGGTTTACGGTACATATAACAGCAGATGGGAGTAAATATTTGCAATTAGCCGTAATCTTTTCAACAAAGAAGCTCAAAGAACGGCCAGAAAATAAGGAATTTGTCTTCTCCCGATTAAAACTTTAATTAGAAATATAGCCACAAGCGGAAATGATCAGGTTCCAAGCAGACTGAGACCAGTGGGATGCTTGTTTCTTCTTTAATTGACAGGAAAATGTGGTTTTCATGAATGCAAGCTGAAATAATAAGACTCAGAAAGCCCAAGAAGTTGAAGGTTTAGTGTTAAGACTACGGGGACTGCATCGCAAAGCAAGGTCAACACACCCAGACTGTATTTCTGGCATCCTGTTTGATAAAAATAAACATTTACAGGCACGCTAAGTGGCTTATCACACTTGCTCGTAGTCGCATTTCTGACAACTATAGTTTGAGAGAGGAATGTTAAAATACAGTATAGTAATGCAGGCCTCAAACAATGTAACAGCTACAACAAAAAACAAGAGTGGATTAATATTCTTATCAATATTGCATCATTAAAGCACAAGTATATCCAATTATAATTGTTTAATCTGTTCTTTGGTTTATTCTTATAGGACCATTGTAGCCTTAGTGGTTGTGCTACTGGAAGCAAATAAAGAACAAATAAAAAACAGAATTAAAGCACATTAAATAAATAGACTTCCTGTCCAATATAAGATCAGAAAGTGCAGGTTTAGTGTTCAATTTTTATTTTATTATGTTGCAACATAAAGGAAATCCATCTGCTTGGCGCACCACTTTGCTTACCTTGCTAACGTCTTAACCCTTTATAGAGCACAAAAAGTAATTTCAGGGTATTTCTATAAATTTTTGTATTGTCATGTAGAAAATCAACATTAATTAAGTTACCATATTTGGTTCCTTACCCATAACCTGCAAAAAAAAAAAAAAAAAATCAAAACAAAACAAGAAAAACACCTGTAAGGTGAAAGAAACCTGTATTTTACATCATTAGAACATCCAGACACCTGTCAGCATACACATTATAAAGGTCAAGGTGACTTTGTTGGTATCCGTAGGTAGATTTGTTCTGCAGTCTGGACAGGGCATCTCAAACGTTACACACAAAATATTAAAAACACAGAATACATACAGAGGACAGATTAACCCATGAAGACCCAAACATCCACTATCTACCAAAAATATCTACTGACGTAAACTGTTTAGTGCCTGTTGATCTATTAATCCTATCAATACATGTAAATAATTGGTGTAAAATACAGTTTGTCATCTATTCATGGTCATCAGAGGCTCTGTAGTTACCGTGGAAACACCATCATCTTCTACAACATTAATTCACCAATAAAACCCACGGAGTTGGATCAATGACACTTGGTTTATGTTCAGTTAATGATATATTTTGCTGAAAAAGTCACTTTTTCTTCAATTTTCTGTTTTTATATAATACCTTTTTTAATTTACTTTGAACTTTTATGATCATCTATATGATCAGTAAATTAAGTATAGGAAAATTAATAACTTTCACTGAAAAAAAAAACAAAATACAGAAGATAATATTACAATAAATGGCAATAAATCACTTAAGGACAGTTAAATATAGAGAAAAAAATCATGTGGGAACAGCCATAAAAATAACACTTGGTCTTTATGGGTTAAAAGACATTGACAGGTACTCCCAGCAGCTCTGATCATGGTTAAAACAGACTGATATAAATAAGTCATTAGATATCACTAAAATGCCAATATACAACCTGTTAAAAGCATGATAAAAACATGATATGATACAAGGAACAATAAATAATAAGTTAAGACCATGTTAAAATAAAACAGACCACAAGAATGGAAGTAAAGTGCATCAAGACGTATTTAAAAGAGAAAAAGCAGCAGGAACAAAACTGTTCCTGTGGCGAGCGGTCTTAGATTTCAGGACTTTGAATCTCCGTTTAATGGTAACAGCTGGAGCTCCTTCAGAAAGGGATGGGAGTCATCACCAGAAATGAAGCTGGCCTATTGTACAGTGACTCTAGGCACAGCTGTGATTCCCCAGTGAGCCGACCAGACCATTTAATGATCTGGTTCAGTGAATTCCTTTCTTTTAGGGGCAGGTTTCCACACCATGACACTTTGAACTTCATTCCTTATATTAGTACCATTACTTCATGGTACCTAACAAAGCAGGTCCACTCACTGTTCATGCAGAGGTGGACTTTACAGACCCTGTAGACCACATTGGACCTGAGATTGTTGACTCATTGTCCTCACTGGAACTGTTGTTGTCACTGTCTTGTAATGCATGTGGAAATTACCAAAAATAGTTACTTGCCCGATAAAGGGTTAACCCTGTTTCATAATACAAGTCAGTGTTTATCCCTGAGTAGTGGGTTGAATTGCAACCCACCTGTACATTTGTTGCATTTTTAGGGTCCTGTTTAGACCTTGTGTATTAGCATTGGCTTTAAACAAATCTCTTTACATCTCATTTATTTTCAGTAATGACCTCTTGAGTAATCAGAAATATTAGTTTAGTTTAGTAGTTAGCTGTGGCTATTAATGTAGTTTACCACCAGCAGAGTGAGAATGTGTGAGTGAATTATTATTATTATTATTATTATCATACTTTAATTTTTGATATTGGATATAGTAAAATGTAAGCCATTGTTTTATTTAGCCAATGTGTGATATTTCAGGGTTAAGTTATATTTACAGCAGTGGCCAAAATATTAGAACAGGGATGTCAAACTCATTTTAGCTCAGGTTCCACAATCAGTCCAATCTGATCTCAAGTGGGCCGGACCAGTAAAATAATAACAGTGAAAAAAGTAAAATGAAATGAAATGAACATGTTTACATCTACAGAGTTTCCTTTCAAAATGTGAATAACATGAAAAACCTGAAATATCTTAAGAAAAAAAAATGCAATTTTAACAGTTTTCAACCTCAGTTTATCATTTAAACAAGTGCATTCCAACTTACAGATCACAGCAGATCTACAAATACACAAAATATTTAGTAAAATGCAGAATATTGTTAAAATTACACTTACTTCCCCTAAGACATTTCAGGTTATTTGCATTTTTTGTAAAAGGATAATTTGCAACTGTTAATATTTTCATGTAATTTTACTTTTGCACATTAAAACAAAGAGGAAAAAAATTGTAGTTGTCATCATTTATAGGTTATTATGATAGTGTTTCACTGGTCTGATCCACTTTAGATCATTTTTGTCTGTACGTGACCCTTGAGCTAAAATGACTAATATCTTCAGTGTAATTTTTGCATTTCATTAATTCATCCTACGAGCCAGACTGGACCCTTTGGCGGGTCAGTTTTGGGCCACGGGCCATATGTTTGACACCTGTACATTAGATAATCATTGAGAGTATCTCACATTCAGAGGACGCCTACACTACATATTCATTGAGTGGTGTGTACACTAATGCATCTGGAAGAACCGCCTGTTTATTATAGGTATATTACGTTATATATTCGGTTGGCATCATCTGCTTCAAATAGTATGGCAAGTAACATATTAAAGATGTCTAAAGGTTTCACTGTGCTCATTCAAGTGCTTTATAGGTGTAGTGTACCAGAATGACACGTTGTCAAGTGAGAATGAAGAATACTTGCAGTTACGTAATCCAGTTGAAATATCTGAATGTCTTTTCACCAGTTTAATCATCACATCTCCTCTGTATGTCATGCAAGTGGACTATTAAGATGATTTATGCTGTCACATTGATTGCCGACAGAAACTCATGCACTGACAAGGGTGAGGCAAGAAAACATCCTACTTTTTTTTGGCAATGGCTACTATCACAGTACTGTGGCATGAAATATCAGTTTGTCTATTGCCACAGAGCCAATCAAATGTTAGCATTTGTACTGTGACACTAAGCAGTAAGGACATTTTTTTGCTATAGAGTCAATCATGGATACTGTTCTATGAACTTATTAGCCTCTTGTTGCCACAGTACTGTGGTGATATATGACATAAACAACCCCGTACACAAAAGCCACAAAACTTTAATATGGTTTTGGCCTTTCGTCCACATGACACCGGTGTTGTTGGTGGCTTGAAACAGTATTTTTAAAGAACGAGTCCCAGAGCGGAAAAATCTCACAACACCGCCCTCACGTTGCCATATGGATAGACAAAACACCACTTTTTGGAAGTGAGGACACCATAGTACCATGTGACCAGAAGAAAACCTCATGTGCATGCTCACTGCATTTTTCTGTGGTTTTAGTGAATCCTGCAGCTCTGTCTGTATTCGTGTACAGCGCCACATATTGGTGTGGCATACATATTATACCGTTGTAACCAAGTTTTCCCGTTTCCACCTGGACGCAGATATTTCTTGAAACGATGTGTGTATGGACGCAAAACTTTTAGAATCCACAAAAGAAAAATACCAGAATCATTGTCGTCTGGATGTAGCCTCCGGTAACTGGTATCCTAGCCTTTTCCTGTAACCAGATAGGCCAGTGGCATGTGCGATGCTTATTGCCACAGCACTGTGGCAGCAGGGTGACAGGTTACCTCTATACAATAGAGCGAGGGCACTGATTGGCTCTGTGGTAACAGACAAATGAGAAAGTTGCCACAGTACTGTGGCAATAGCCACTTAGATTTTTTTATTGGTTTATTTAACAGGGACACTACATTGATTAGTATTGCTGTAAATGCACCAATGCATAATGGGTATTTTTCATCTGCAGTCCCTGGACAGATGTTGAATTGTCACCATAAAAGGTAGCATAAGTTAAACATACAGTGTTTAAAACATGCATTTAAAATACCTAAACACAGATGAGTACAATACATGTTTTCCAATACAAAACTTTCAACTAATAACACATCGGAGTATGTAAAAATAATGACTAAAATACACTTGGCAAAGGGCTAAAAAATGTCTAATGTTGGCAGCTTCAGTTATTAACCCATTATAAGGCACTCATAGCAATACTCTGAAATTAAAAATGTCAGCCTTGGTTTGTTATTGGAGGACATAACAAGATTGTATTGCTTTTGTGAAATTTTTCAATTTTTTTAACTATGTAGAAAAACTAAGGTCAGTGACGTTACCATATTTGGTTCTGTACGTTACACTCACTGATCATACAGAGGTGGACCTTACAGACCCTGTAGACCACATTGGACCTGAGGTTGTTAACTCACTGTAACTGATGCTGCCACTGTCTTGTAATGAATGTGGAAATGACCAAAAATAGTCACTTGCTCGATAAAGGGTTAATTGTCCTGTTTTGTTTTTTTTTTTTGTTTTTTTTAGATATATTTTGAACTCATTATAAGATGTCAGCTCTCTGATTGAAACTAACCTTTGAGCACCTTGGTGAAATAACTTTTCAAAGGTAAGGGGAGATAAGATAAGATATCCTTTATTGTCCCCTCAGGGAAATGTGGCTTGGACAGGAGTGGGCTGCACTGGCAAAAATACAACATAATACAAATACACTGAAGCCTACAATACTGCATGACAACACTAAGAAAAACATCCTTTCATTTGTCTTTACTCTTCTGATAATTTCTTTATTTGTATTGGATTTCCACAGGAACATTCCAACCTGTTCAGTGTGACAGATTGTGATGCCTCCTCCGCCTGAAGGAATTGACACTTGCTAAACTACATTTTAAGCTCTTTGATGACCTCACTTATTTGCATATAGAGCGGGGGAAAGTGAGATCTGATCACAAGTGATCACTCAAGACGTGTGTGGAGGTGCATTCTAATGCCAGCTGTGAGCTGACTACTTAGAGCTGTCCATGTATGTGATCTGTCACAGGAAACACGTGGTAAGGCTGTGTGTTTTTGCTGCGCTTACTATTAGCAGGGAAGAATAATAATAAAAGCATTAATTAATCGGCAAACTTTGACTTGATATGACCTCAATGTGCAAACTGTATATAAAGATGTTGGTGAAGTGAAGAAAAAAAGTGATCCATGACTGTATTGTTAAATAACTGGGTGAAGTTTGGTCAAATATGTGGTAAAATAGGCCATTATGCTATGGGGCTAATGATATAATGTTCTAAGTCATACACTATATAGACAAAAGTATTAGAACATTTTGAATTCGGGTGTTTCTTTTCTAACAGGGGTCTGGGATACAAAACAATAATGACAAATGTTATAATATAGTTTTATATTGTGATAAATATCACACTGATGTTTATATCTCAAAACTGTTATTTATTTATTCATTAAGTGGGGACTGCGGATGAAAATTAGCACTGACGCTAACTCCGGCATATTTACATGTTTACACTGAAATGGAATGTATAAATGTATTCATTAATGTGCACTATCCCGCCTAAATAAAGATATATAATAATATAATAATAATATATCTCAAATCAACATGAACAGGACATCTTACAGCTGTAGCCATGATGTGTCCCAATATTTTCATCCACATGGTTTATAAACATCAGTATTTCCTTAAAGTTTAATGGGAGATTTTTCCTCCTAAGTGAGATGTGAAGAAAGTAGATAGTTGTAGTAGAAAATTCTTATTTACAGTCAGTGCATGAAAAATATTTTATAAAGTTATTGGAAGAACATTTTAAGTTACAGTCATGGATAAAAGAAAAATCAATGTTGAGAGAAATTAAGTAAAAACCATCTCTGAGGCATTTTGGAACAAAGATAACAATTGAAACAAAATTAACCAATGAAACGCAATGATATTTATCACAATATACAACTACATTCTGACATTTGTCATTATTGTTTTGTATCCCAGACCCCTGTTAGAAAACAATTACCTGAATTCAACGTGTCCCAATTCTCTAGTCCACATAGTGTATTACTTGGGTGATTATGCTATGAAGTTAATGATACGTATATAGAACAATAAAGGTTGGTGCAGAGTCACTGTTTGACATTTTGACATGCACTGCCCGGCCAAAAAACAGTCGCACATGCAGTATTTGATTGCACCACCTCTGGGTTTGATTCCAGGAGACATTCACTATTCATTATTAATGATGGAGAATTGGACCACTGCATCCAGTCTTCATCACATGGCGGCTAATCCATGTGTGAAAATGATGTTTCATTCTCCCTGAACCATTCTTTCACAAGCCTGATGATCCTGATCAATCCTGGAACTATCCAGTCTTTTAATGTTAAAAACAAGAGGGGCTACTATTGCATTTCTTAAATGCATGTAAATGCATCAGATCTGATTATTACAATTACCTGATTACTCCCAGTTATGGGAATGTGATGGAAATTTAAACGTTTTTTTTGGTGGTTGTGTTTTTTTCCGTCAGTGAAGTGACATCATTTGTTCACTCCATGTTTACTTCTCTACCCACTGTCGAATAGTTAGTTGAATAAACAGGGATGTCATGTTGTGGCTACTAGTTTGGAAAGTTCATAAGCTGAGAAATGATTGAATCATGACACAACAGGGATCCTGAATTTCAGACAAAAAACTTATAAGGCACAGTAACTTCACTGCTTGGATCCCTAATAATGACAACAAAAACAACAGGGTTCCTGCAGCTTCTGTTTTTGGGTCTGTAATACATTTTGTTAGCCTCATAACATAATTGCCTAAGTCATACATAAATGGACAAAAACACTGGGACATGTTGAATTCAGGTGTTTCTTTTCTAATAGGGGTCTGGGATACAAAACAATAATGATGTCATCATTTTAAGATTTTATATTGTGAAAAATCTCATTGCATTCCATTGGTTAGTTTGGTTTAAATTGTTATTTTTGCTTCCAAAATGCCTCAGAGATAGCTTGTACTTAATTCCTCTCAATATTGATTTTTTTTTTCTTCTCCATGACAGTGATTTTAAATGTTCTACTTCTAACTTTATAAAATATTTTTTCTTGCTCTGACTGTAAATAATAATTTTCTACCACAACTAACTATCTACTTTCTTCACATTTCACTTCGGAAGAAAAATTTCCCATTAAACCTAAAAAGGAAGTATTGATGTTTATAAAGTATATTGACAAAAATATTGGGATGCATCATGGCTACAACTGTAAGATGTCCTGTTCATGCTGATTTCAGGTATAAACATCAAAAACGTATGACATTTATCACAATATAAAACCATATTATGACATTTGTCATTATTGTTTTGTAAAAGAAACACCTGAATTTAACATGTCCCAATACTTTTGTCCATATATATTATGACTATGTCTAATGATTTGCGGATATTGGTGCTCATCACATGTGATCCAACGTTTGCCCAAAGACTCGGACTTTAATGTGCACAGCCTGGACGTATCAAGTCAGGACAGCCACAGCCAAATTTACAAAGGACATACATGAATCACTAGTGTTGCTACAATAACCTAAATTCAATAATACATTATACAAATATTTCAGATAGTTTCAAAGGGCTCCTGCCAGCTGGATTTCACCATAACTTCCCAAAGGCACACATACATTGGCAGACTTGAAAGAGGAAGAATTGGAATAGAGAGAGATGCAGTCAGACTCCTCAAGGTGGACCGCAGGCATCAGTGCAAATTTTCAAGATGCAGAACCTGAAAACATGGCAACGGCATCAAACAGTCCTACCACATCTTGAACCGAGTCCCAGTCCACCTGAGCCGGTAGACAAAAGCGATGTCTGGAGAAAGAGCATGAAACTTTTTTTTTTTTTCATTTTCATTGACAGACCTTGACAAAGACGGACATCCGAGCAGCGAATCAAAAGCAAAAGTTGCAATTTAGCTGTCAAGTGTACCGGAATCACAGCTTGCACAGTAAGTTTTATCCTCGCGGTATTGTGGAATTCACTTTCATCGATCAAAATATAGTCTTTAACGTCAAAAACAAAACAAAAAAAAACAGTGTCTCGGCTTTCGGAACGATCAGTGAATTTTTGATGAGATTGTGCCAAATTCTCAAGAGAGTTCCATCAGAAGGGGAAACCTGAAGTACTTTAAATTAACCTGGGTTATATGCTTTAAGCAATGCGTCCAATGGGATTATGCAGAGCTCTTCAAATGGATTTGTGTGTGTTTGTGTGTGTGTGTCTGAGTGAAAGAATACTGAGCTTTCTGCAGCCAGATGTCTGCAGAGCAATCCCTCTGCACAATTACCTCCGGACATCTGGGACCTATAAACACAGCAAGCAAGCTCCGGCTCTGTCTCTGTCTCTTTCTCTTTGTCCCATATTGTCTCTTTATCATCAGGTCTTTTTCTTCCTCTACCTTTTTTCTTCACTGCTGTTTCTCTCTCTTACAGACAGTACATGGTCGCATTTGTTCTTCTCACCACCCCCTGTGTGCATACATTTATTCCTCTTTATTCCTGCGTGTTTCTGTCTGTAGTCCTTACCATCAGTGTTTCAAAAGTAATGCACTACAGTAACAGATTACTTTTTGCTGTAATGCAGTAGTGTAAGGTATTGCTAATCAATTTTCAATAATATTTTACTCGATACATGTTCAATAGCGCTTGCATCACAACATGTTTTCGCCCATAATTTAACTGCATTACCGCGAGACCTTAAAAATGCAGCAGGAAAGTTCTATTTCCTGTTGATGTTCAGCCAATGGGTGAAGACAGCAGAAGACAGTCCAGTGGCCACATGGATGTATGCTCATTACTAACCCTAACCCTGCTTTAGAGAAGATAGTTAGCATGATCCCTCAAGGTAAGCTAACATTTTTATGACCAGTTAGAATTCTTTATCAGTTTATCAACTGATTTATCTACCAGCATCCTCAGCACGGTGCCCCCTGTTTGAACATGTAAAATGTTTAAAAAGATGCAAGCGTTCCTTCTGGCAGGGTTCCCGTAGGTCTTAAAAAGCCTTAAAAGTCTTAAACTTACAAATCTGCATTTAATACTTTTTACAATTAGGATACAATACAATACAATTGGGTATCGCTAACTTTGCAGACCGCGTTGAGGGATGACTTGGAACTGTGGGAATGAAAGGCACTGAAGTAAATAAAGATATTTTCCTAAATTCTAAGTCACAAATTTTTGCTAGTATGGCCGTGAAATGGGTATTAAATTCTGTTCTAAGTCATCTTAAAAAGTTCTTAGGATGTTTTCACACCTGATTTTTTGTCCAATTCAGGGACCAATGTATTACAATGTGTTACAGTGTTGCACATCACCTTGTTTCGGTTCATGTTCACACTGCTCCACCCCCAACCCCACGCTCATGTAAACAGGTGGAAGCCACATTCCTTGATGCGCTCACTGAAAATCTTTTAGACTTCAAAGTTTTTGTGCGTGTTATTGAACATTTCCAATTTATGCTTGTTTTCCCAAATACCAATGAGGTGTTCTATCTCTTCCTCCATCCAAATTACTCCTCGACTCATTTTCTCCACTTGCTTATTCGGCAGCTCATTAGCCTGCTGTCTGTTTACGTCAAGCAACGGCGCTTTTTCAACAGCGCCGCTCTGCTTTATGGTAATGTTTGCGATATAGCAGAGTATCATACTCAGAGTGGTAGAGAAAATTGTAGTTGCCTGTTTCTATCACTGTGTTCATGTTCACACTGTAAACGAACTGCTCTGGAGAGCGATTGCAACCAAGCCAAAGACTTGTTCCAGAACAATGGCTCCAATCGATCCAGATGTGAAAACACCCTTAAATTTAACTTGTAGAAACCTGTAGGAACCCTGTTCTGTGATTCAAACATCGTAGATCAGAGCGTTACTTACTGAGCTATCCATTTACATGTACTTCAGGGCGCAAATTTATGCATCCCAAGGCTCTCCTTCCTGTCTCTTGTGTTGGGTGGGTGGGGTTGTTATTTGACTTTGGGGGGGTTTGGGTTCTACTGTGCAAGCGCCATTTATGACAAGAGTCTGTATTTAACTCCAAAATAATACAGGAGTGATGTAAGGCATTACAATTCTGAGACAGTAATATTGTAAGGTAAGGAATTGCTTTGAAATAACAGCAACAAGTAATCTGTAATGGATTACAGTTTGGAAGTAACTTGCACAACACTGCTTACCATACAACCTCTGCATCTGCACACACACACACATATATATGGTCTTTCTTTCTTTGTCTCAGCCTCTCCTTGCCTCTTTGTTTGGTGCTGCTTTTACTTGTCAGTCATTCTAACTTTTGTCAAAACACCACCTACTTCCTGGGCACCAACAACAGCAAAACCTATTTGTTATTCAAATAGTTTACCAAGTTCCCAGAGCACATGATAAGTCATTATGCAAATGGTAAACATTGTTGGGAAAGAGGAAGCTCTACTTTACTCTTTAATGCAAAAGTAATTAGATTACCTGCGCAAACCCTGCCCTGTCAAAGATGCCTTTCAGCAACTTCAGTGGCTCCACGCCCTTATGTTTACAGAAAAACTACATTGGGATTAGTGAGGTATTTACTGACCATCAGTGACTGTATATAGACGTCCTGTCATCACAGGATACACATAACCCTATGAACAGCGCTGACAAACCCGTCATGTGGTGCATTTCTTATCACAACAACGTGAAGATGACCCTATTTTTCCATTGGGGTTCTCAAGGACATGAATATTCTCCATGTTCTGAGGTTACAAGGGACTTAAATTGTTTAAAGTATGGCATGCTTTCACTCCAAGTTTTGTGTGGAGGATTGTGACCTTCACTACAAATGCGGTGGTTAATTTCTTAAAGTAGGACAGCCAGTAGCTTCAACATGTAAATAAGATAAATGAGGGCTGTGAACAGTATTTAGAAATGAATAAATAAGAAGTGGTTTAATGTCCTTAAGGCTACCCCAAAAACCTATCTTATGTATTTTTTTGTTAATTCATTAATTGTTTCAGATCAGTTTTAGCTATTTTTAGGCCTGCTTTTAATGTCTCAAGAACAACTTAAGTGAATTTCTTTAAATATGGCCTTAATGTTTAAGTGAACTGAATAGATGATGGTGGAAAAAAGGCTAAATTCAAATGCAATGTATGGTGTCAGTTATGTTGGAGAGATTATCTTATCTTATCTTATCTTATCTTAGAACAGAGTTTTATTTACCTGGTTGTCGCACAGCTGCAGATAAATCACACACAATTGATCTGTGTCACTGGGTCATGGTGAACTCAGCAATATAGAGTCGGGAGGGATGATGCAGTCTGTCCCAGTGATCTATACAGTGTTTCCAACTCCTCTGTAAGGAAAGTAGCTATTGGCTGTCCTAAAAGTCAGTAGAAGTTACTAAATCATGACCTGATTTGCATAACTGTAAATGTACATGAAATTGTAATGAATGATGTAGGAGAGAGGAATATCATTGTGGGAGAGACAAAAAGTGAGTTTAAAACACGGTAAATATGTTTAAAAGTAGAAATGAACTGTATGCCAAATAAAGCGTTCTTCAGTGGATCAACTGACTCGTCTTTGTCCAACAAAAGACAACATCTATCAAGTATTTTTTTGTTTTTTAATGTCACAATTCCAACCCTCCTCCTTTATCTCGGCTAAAATGACCCAAAAGAGACACTATGGTGTAGTTACTTTTTTTTTGTTTGTTTTGTTTTAGTTTTAGCTTCATTTTCTTACATTAGGTTTTTAATCTTACGACCGACAAGTTATGGTAAAACATTTTTAACCTTAATTCAGTTTACATTAACAATTTAAATGGACCAAAAAGAGACAAAAACTGTCAATGGTAATGGAGTGATTTATATTCGGTGCAGTGATTTATTATAGACACATTTGTTGCTCGTTGCTTTTTTGATAAAGAATAGCTAAAGGGGTCTGAAAAATCTCTAAATATAGCAACAAAGTGATTACGCTAAACACTGTTCTTGCAGTAAGACAAACAGACCATGTGTTTTTCTGACTGTGACACAGAAAATCTTGTCATTTTGAGGGAAAACGTGTGTGTTTTAGCATTTGAGTCAATTTTCAAAAGTTTCCAAACGCATTTTAAAAGTAGCTAAATTTCTTACTAGGGTAGTCTGAAAAAACAAATGTGCTAATTTGGCATCAGTGCACCTATGGACAAAGGCAGGGGACACTGTGGGTGTGTTAGCAGGTCATCACAGGGTTAACACACACACAGATGAACAACCATTCACTCTATCATTCACCCCTGCAGGTGATTTAGACCAATTAACCTAACAAGGTGCGGGAATACCAGAGAGGACCCATGCAAACACAGGGGGGTGGGTGGGGGAGTTCAGTCAGTGCTGGAATCCAACTCAAAACCCTCTTGGTTTTTGACAATAGTGCTAATACTGCACCACCATTATGTAAAAAAAAAAAAAAAAAACCCAAAAGATATTGAAATAATGCACAGTTAATTGTGTTGTTTTCACTTTAAACCTTCCCATGATTACCCCTGTGTACCTGAGCCTGTGGTAGCTTCCAGTCGGGCTGAGAAGATAAAAGGCCACTTGCTGGGAAGATGTGTGGGGGATGTTTTGCGGTTGCCTCCCAAGAGGTGACGTTTGTTTATTAGTACTTTGACTTTGTCAGCTTGAGGTAATGCTGTTGAGTATTCTAGGGTTAAATTTAGCCTCCATGCCCTTTGTGTTTGTTGATAAATCCCCCTTTCTTACTGGCGACCACCAACCTGCTTTTCCACCCACCCACCAGCTTTGCAAAGTTGTCTAGTATCATGCAAACAGAGTTTGTACGGACGCTTGAATTTCAATGTTGTGTTTACAAGGTCTGAAAAGTGCTTGAAGTTTAGTTTAAGTACTCGAAAGCAAAAAAAAAAAAAAAACTGATGTGATTTATTTATTTGTTTTTAATATTAACTCAAGCCAAAGCTACTTCCAGAGAGGTGATACATTTCGAAAAATAAAGCTTTATGTCAAAAAAGAAAATTAGTGGGTGCCCTCGGGTCGACTCCATTTTTATCTTAATCTTTGTCTTGGTGCGTGTCTGAAGAACACCAAATAGCCTCCTTGTTTTGGATAGAACTTTGTGTTCCCCTTTAATTTCTAAACTTTTTGCGATTATGAAACATCATTTTAGATGTTTATAGCATAAGACAATGTACATCACTGTGAAGAAAAAGTGAAAAAAAATATTATGCATTATTTATATAACGTAGATATGTATTTTACCCCAGCGATAAATAGTTGTACTGGAAAAAGTTGAAAATGATCCTTAACCCTTTATCAGGCAAGTGACTATTTTTGGTCATTTCCACAAATTACAAGGCAGTTACAGTGAGGACAATGAGTCAGCAATCTCAGGTCCAATGTGGTCTACAGGGTCTGCAAGGTCCACCTCTGCATGAACAGTGAGTGTACCTGCTTTGTTAGGTACCATGAAGTAATGGTACTAATGGAAGGAATGATGTTCAAAGGGATAATGTGGATGTGGGCAGGGGTCTGGATCAGCACTTATGTCGGTCTAGTGTTTTAAAATATGACTACGTTCAGACAGCAGGTCTTAATGCACAATTACGATTTTTTGGTGAAATCCAATTTTTTTGTGTGTGTGTGCTTGTTCATATTACACATAAATGTGACTTCTATCAGTTTTGAGTATGATCCAAATGTGACCCTGAAGTGACCCGCATGTGCAAAAGAGGTCCTGACGTAATACAAGACTACGCATATAGACTGTGTTTATAGAAGTAACTCCTAGGATGCAGAATTGTGAAGTTTGTCGCATTTCAATGACATAAAAGTCAAATAAATGCAACCTGGCTGTTGAAAAAATCGGATTTGTGCTGTTTAAACTGTAACAGATCAGATGCAGGTAATATATGGGCAAAAACGTCAGATTTGGGCCACATTAGCCTGTAGTCTGAACGTAGCCGACATGTTCCTTTCACCTTACATGTGTTTTACTTTCAATTTTTTAATATATGTCCTGGATTTTTTTCGCCACTTATGGGTAAGGAGCCAAATATGGTAACGTCATTAACTGTGATTTTCTACATGACAAGAAAAAAATTGGAAAATTTTCACAAAAGTAATGCGGTCTTGTTTTGTCCTCTACTAACACACTAAGGTTGAAATGTTAGATTTCAGAGTATTTATGAGTGTCTTAAAAAGGGTAAAAGTGCTTGAATTTGACCTTGAAAAATTGTATGAACCCTGTGCAAAATCTTCCTATTCTTTAGGGTGACGGCACCAACCCAAACTAGAGTGGGTGTATTATTTTTTTGGCAGAGCTGCTTCCAAAAACCTCCAGCTCCAGACAGAAGCTAATGGGACTATATCAGTCTGCAATCAGAAGCCCCGATAAGAGAACAAATGCAAGGAAAAATGCCTGCGTTGTACAGTGTGACTCTGATTCCTATTATTTTTATTACTTTTCAGTGAAAACAAAAATAAGCGTTTCCCTACAAAGACTTGAACCTAATCACTTTAATGCATAAATGTTTCCTTGATTTGCGCTGACCTTTTTATAACTAGTTTATTTTTGCAGATAAGAACACAGTAATTGACTTTGCTTTTTTCTTTTATTTTTTTCTGAACAACATTCATTAAAGAAATAATAGGTACATCATGTTCTAGACAACCATGCTGCTTGTCGTTTAAACAAAATACAGATTTAGCCTCAGGAAATGGGTTTACCTGGAAAAACCTGCTTCAAATGCTTATCGTGAATTTGCGTCTGCAGGTATTATTATCTTGTGGTCATGCAACAAACAAAATAAGATGAAAACAAGCGTGTGCATGTCACCGTGCTCCGTTCAGATGTGCTTTGTTTGCGGAGGGTAAAATGTAAGAGGCTCGGACTGAGCACGTCCTGTTTGCGCCCCAGCTGAGGCGGGGATAAATAATTTCTCCGTGGCAGAAGGCTACAGCGTCTTGTGATGATTATTGGAGCCAGAGGAGTAAACGGGGCCCGGGAAAGTTTACCATGGCCCAGATAGCTCAGGTAGAGCTGTCACGGCAATCTAAATATGACCGGCGAGGAAAAAGTCAGTGTGAGGTAACTGTTTTTGTCCAGGGGATAAACAGTGGTGCACAGGAGGCTGATTTAAGGGGAATGAAAGGTGGGTGGTTGTGTGTGTCTGTGTGTGTGGTTACAACAACAAGCCTTCCCCTCAGTCATGTAAGAAAGCATTGCATTTCCCTGCTTTATTCCGCCGCATGCATACACTATTAGACTGTCTGATAGTGCCACTTTAACCCATAAAGATCAATAAAGTGCTGCTTTTCTGGCAGTTCCCAAATGATTTGTTCTGTATTTTTAACCCATAAAGATCCAAACAGCAACTGGCGACTAAAACCACCTACTGATCTAAAATATTTAATAACTTCTGAACCCTTAATCTTATCAATACATGTAAATAATTGGTGTAAAATATAGTTTGTCATCTTTTCATAGTCATCAGATATGACCCATGTGGACATTCAGAGGCTCCGTAGTTACCGTGGAAACACCGTCATCTTCTACAACATTGATTCACCAGTAAAACCCATGGAGTTGGATCAATGACAGTGGATGGAGACACTTCTTTTTAAGTTCAGTTATTGATATCTTTGCTGAAATACTCACTCTTTCTTCAGTTTTTTATGTTTTTGAGATAACTCTCGACTTCAGTCTAAGTTTCTATGAACATGATCAGTGAATTAAATACATGATTTTCATTGAAAAAAAACACAAAATACAGAGAATAATATGATAATAAATTGTGATAAATCATTTAAGAAAGGTGAAGTGTAAAGAAAAATGTATTTGGGAACTGCTACAAAAGTAACATTGGGTCTTTATGGGTTAAGTGATTTTTCTTTTTACTATTTACTCTAATAGTATGCTCTGTATTTTGCATTTTTAAGTCAAATGAAGTATTTTCCTATGGTTAATGTTCTGATTGTGCTAATGTCTATTAAAGCTCAGATTAAACTTGAGGGTTACTGTAGTAAAAAAAAAAAAAAAACAGAGAAAACTGAAGAAAAAGTGATTTGTTTCATTAAAATACGACCACTGTTATTCTTCAGACGCCATGGGTTTTACTGGTGAATCAATGTTGTCGAAGATGACAATGTTTCCATGGTAACTACGGAGCCTCTGAATGTCCAAATGGGTCATATCTGATGACCATGAAAAGATGACAAACTGTATTTTACATCAATTATTTACATGCATTTAATATTTTATATTAGTTAATGATTTTGGTCGCCGGTAGATGTTTGGGTCTTTAGGGGTTAAAAGCCACATTTCAGAAGTGCATGTCCAAGATGTTTAGCATTGCAATGTATTTATATTTAGTCCAATCAGAGCTCTTGCGGATGATTAAACATGCACATTACACATGCTAAATCCAGGGTTTGTATGGATGCTTGAAATCCTTGAAAATGCTTGAATTTCAAGGTATGAATTTTAGTTTGTTTGAAAGTGCTTGTAATTATAACCAAAGCTACTTACAGGGAGGTGGTACATTTTGTCAAAAATGAAAAATAACAGGCGCTTTCAGGTCAACTCCAGGTACATTTTTATCTTGATCTTTCTCGTTGCGAGTGTGTCCAGAGAATGTGTCATTTTTCTGGATAAAACTTTGTGTTCTCCTTTTGCTAATATGAAGCATAACTTTAAATGTTTATAGCATAATGCAATGCACATCACTGGGATAAAAACTGACAAAAATAATCATGAGTCAACCCTAATCCAAGCAGGGTTCATATGGGTGCTTGAAATCCCTGAAAATGTTGTGTTTACAAGGTCTTGAAGGTGCTTGAATTTAGTTGAAGTGCTTGAAAGTGCTTGTAATTACAACTCTGTGATGTGATTTACCTATTTTTAATATTACCTGAACCCAAAGCTACTTACAGTGAGGTGATATATTTTGAAAATATTGATGTAAAAAAAAAAAATTAGTTCTCTCAGGTCGACTCCAGGTAAATTGTTATCTTAATCTTTGTCTTGGTGTGAGTGTGTGTGTTACGACCAGCTCACTAGGGGAAAGGGAAGTAACATAAAACCAGACGGTATGAGGTTTAAGTAAAGTTTTTTATTAACAAAAGTAAGGATTTTAACAAATACAAAGGTTGAGGCCACTAAAACTAAATGAGTGCTGTGAAAAAGGGAAAAACGAGAACAAAAAGAGACTCTACCCTAGAGTTTGAAATTTACTATGTGCAAAAGAAAAGTAACTGCTCTAACTTGACAAAAAAAAAAATATATATATACAATACTAAACAGCACTCAATCTTTAATGAGGCTGACAGAAACATCTAATGTGTGTGCAAAGAATACCAAGTGGCTTCCTTTTTTTTTTTTTTTTTTTTTATAAATGTTTGTGTTCCCCTTCACTTTCTAAAGTTTTGCTATTATGAAGTAATTTAATGTTTATAGCACAATATAATGCATTGTCATAAAAAGTGAAAAACATAATCCTTAGTATATGTGTGTGTTGCCACAGTGATGAGGTGCTGTACTGGAAAAAATAGAAAATGACCCTTTAAAGTGCATGAATTTGACCTTGAAAAATGTGTACAAACCCTGTAAATCCCTTCGTTGAACTCCTGAACCTTTAGTTATTTTGTGGTGCGACCGCAGCTTTCCATATGTCTACGTGTTTATGTTTATAGCTCGCTCGTACTAGAACATATTGAGGCGCAAAGAGCGTCAGAGAATGAGGAGATGGAGGAGAGAGAGCATGAGTGAGAGAAATATAAAAGGTTTGGCTGGAGTCAATGACTTTTTCATTTTTCACCGGAACATAAAAAGTTATATTCTCTCTGACTGCACACTCCTGCCCCCCCTCCCTTCAATATTATCGACCCTGTCTGTCCCTGATGGCTCTCTGAATATGGGACGAGGCATTCATTTATTCTCTCATGTCGACGAGAATCCTTGAACTACTTGTCCCCGTCATCTGCAGTTTCAGGTGGGACCGGTGACCTTGTAAAACAACTCGAGCGAGGCTCTCCGTACATGCAGATCCCCCACTCGGGGCCCTCTTGTCACGAAGCATCTTGTAGGGACGCTAATCTGGGATCAGTGGCGGGGTTACACGAATGCACTTCATGCGATTCAGATAAATGATAGCAGATGGGACGAGGTTTTCAACCGCCGCCAAGAGTGGATCATTTCATAATTAAAGCAAAAAGAAAGTCAAAATAAAATGTACTTCTTGATATTCTGAACTTCAAACGATGCTTGACAGTTTGTTTGGGAGCAGATTAAATATTGACTCTCGCCGTCTTAATGATAGATTTTGTCACATAACGTTCTATTAATGCAGTGATGAATGACACTGAGTTCTTCTTCCATAAACTAAATACGTGGCGCCCCGCCAACTGCTTTTCTTATCAATATTTAAACAAGCGCTTCCTTCAGTCAGTTCACACCCTTCGGAGTCATTCGCATACAGTCGGCTTCAAACAGTTAATTACTGGCGAGCGGCCAAAGGGATGAACTTCAACTCTTGACAAGCTGATTGCTTTTGACTTCATGGGGGGGATGATGGGAGCGCATATTTGAGGATGACCACAGGGACGTGGCCCAGGTATCTCATTGCTGAAACAGGAGAGTGAAGCTGTCAAGGTGTGACATATGAGCTAATGACCTTTGACCTCGGTAGTGCATTAGTGTGGGAGTGCAGTAACGTAAGGCTTCGACACAAAAACGCTTTGAATGCTGTTGAAAAGACAGGAAAGTGTGTTACTAAACATCTGACTCCAACCAGAGCTCACTTCAGAAATGAGGAAATCTGTCTCTGGCACTCCCAACTAGATCAAATATATCGTTTTCTACTCATGTTTATCATGTGTGGTCCTTTTCTTCGAATAATCCTGCAAGGCAGTCAAGATTTAAAGCATTAAGAAGACAATTGTTTGTGAAATACTTTCACATAATCCTATGACCCACTTTTGGTCTTTTCAGAAACAACCCTCATTGAATTGCTTTATATGGCTTTATCACAGGGCTCTCTCAAGGAATAAATTTCCATCATTTAATGTAAATATGAACGCCTTCCAGTTGCTTTAAAAAGATGATTCGTACGCAGGTGCTCAGCCTAATGATGACTTGTATCGTGGGTGAGCAAAGAAAACAGCAAATATGACCTTGTTTATTTCTTAACTAAATGTAAATACAGGCGTCTTTTTGATGCTGATTGTTTGTGGACTTCATTTCCAAGTCATGTCTATACTTGATAAATGATAAAGTGATGATAGTACAGGTATTGTGTATGAGTTGTAAGACTGACAGTACGGATTGGATTACTATAAAAAAAAAAAGAAAAAGAAGTTCCCGTGTGAAAAAGTCGTGTTTGTCAGATGTTGCGTGCAAAGCAGACTGCAAATCTTTCTGACGTGACATATCTTGACAGTGATCTTATTTAGACGCTAAATTTGAGTCCAGTTTCAATAAACATCATATACAGGCTCTGCTTTGCAATACAATATCTGGATGAGCAACTTCCAGTTCCCTCCCATCCTTTACTCATTTTTCACTGGGTTTAAGTGATACTTAGTTGGAAAAATCTGCCTGTTTAGTTTGGCCCAAGGAGTGTAAACTAAGCCAATGAGTTTATTTCCTCTTCAAGAGCAGACAGGCTGTACAACCTAAACTATAGTCTGCAAAGCTAAAGGTCAGAGAGGTTTCATTTTTTGAGAAATAGTGCACTCTCTAAACCTGGAATGGACTGATTTAAAAAACAAAACAAAAACAAAACAGGTATATGGGCAAACAGTGCACTTCCTAGTGATGTAAACCTCCTTGAGTTGCAGCCATTTGTCACTTCAGAATGAGTCAGGAAACGAAAATAGTTTAGTCATGAGACTGAGTTGAGTTAAAGCAGGGATGTCAAACATACAGCCTGCGGGCCAAAACCAGCCCACCAAAGGGTCTGATCCGGCCTGTGGGATGAATTTGTGAAATGCAAAAAGGATCATTTTAGTTCAGGGGCCACATACAGACCAATGGTATCTCATGTGGGTAAAAAAAAAAAAAAAAAAGCATAACGACCTATAATCTCATCTGCATTTTACCCACTTTATCCACCTGATCCAGACAGTGACATGTTTCTTTTTTTATGTTTTATTGTACTTAATTGCTGTTCTTCTTCTCACTATTATTATTATTATTATTATAACTATTATTTATTATATATTTTCATTTTTAGATTTCTTGGGTTGTATAAAAGCGTCGGGACAATCATGCTGCTTACATGTGCCCTTTAAATTGCCCCATGGGGACAAATAGTTTTTACCCTCGGCCACACTGGCCGCAGGGTATTGTCATCAGTTGGTCGTCCGTCCATCCGTCTGTCCAAAAACTTTGCACTGATGCACTCTGCACCATGTGCTTATAAGTCAGGCCACTGGAGGCAGTAGTGCACCTGAAAAGTCAGGTCAAGGGATTTCAAGTGCGTGCACGTTATGTTTTTTATTGAATTGAACTGACTCTAGAATCTTAGTAATATTATGCCTTTTACTAAATGTTTTTTGTACTTGAAAAGTTTATTCATTTGTTTGTGAGAGGATAGTTTGGAAATGTAAATATTTTGATAATTTAATTTTACCATTTTTCACCAAAACAGACAAAAAATTTGACTTGTCATTAGTTATAGACTATTATACTAATATTTTACTGGTCGGATCCATTTGAGATCAAATTGGGCTGATTGTGGCCCTTGACGTAAAACAAGTTTGACACCCCTGAGGTCAAGTATTTATAAAACCTGCTCATGTTTGCACTTAAACACCTCCTCTCTTCTCTCTCTGTATATACGTATATATATATATATATATATATATATATATATATATGTGTGTATACACACACACACACACACACACCTATATGTGTGTGTGGGAAAACACAGGTT
>JAPQRP010000014.1:12665203-12676508 GCA_037367295.1 Apogon hyalosoma
ACAGAGATAGACAGAGAGAGAGAGACAGACAGAGAGAGACAGAGACAGATAGAGAGAGAGACAGAAAGAGAGAGAGAGAGAGAGAGAGAGAGAGAGAGAGAGAGCAAAGCTGCAGGTGCATTGGTTGTCAAAGTTTCTCATGTGGCCCCATAAGAAAATTAATTGCCCACCCTTGATATATAGTGTAGCTCCTGATGGAATTTAATAGCTTTTAGACAACTGGATACTGTATATCAGAGTTTGGCAAACACAGATATACAAGCATGAAATTAATTGGAAACTCCTTTAGGTCATTCAAAGTAGTGGAATATAAAAAGCTTAAAAATGTACTCAGAATCCCAAAAGAAATGTAATAGCTGCAGAAAAAGAAAACAACTTTCCCCAGTATGTTGAACGTGTAGTCTGTAGGGATGTGAAAACCCAAAAACTTTGTAAAATTATTTTTATTTTGGTATTTACTGAATCTTTTTTTTGGACTGGCAAGTGTTACATGGCTAGACTGAGATGAAGATGAGGGGTGTCAAACATGCGGCCCATGGGCCAAAAGCGGCCCGCTAAAGGGTCCAATCCGGCCATGATGAATTTGTGAAATGTAAAAAAATACAATGAAGATATTAATAATCATGGGTGTCGAAATCATTTTAGTTCAGGGGCCACATACAGAACAATATGATCTCAAGTGGGTTGAGTGAGTAAAATAACATAACACAAATAATGTCAACTCCAAAACTTTCTCCTTGTTTTAGTGTAAAAAAAAAGTAACATTATATAAAAATGTTTACATTTGAAACCTATCATTTTCACAAAAAAAGCGAATAACCTGAACAAATATGAACAACATGTAATGTCTTAAGAAAAATAAGCGCAATTTCAACAATGTTCTGCCTGTTACTAAATGTTTTGTGATTTGTATATCCACTGTGATCTGTAAGTTGTACATGTGTAAATGAGAAGCTGAGGCAGAATATTGTTAAAATTGCACTTATTTTTCTTATTAAATTTTGGGTTGTTCATGGTTGTAGTCACTTTTTTTTATTATACTTCATAGATGTGTGTCAGCAATGACACGTCAGGTTTTAAAGAGTTAATATTGATTTACTATAAATTGTATATAATTACCAGACAGAACCATGATGTCACTGGTTTCTGAAGTGGCATTTTGAGGATTAAACAGTATCGTGTAACCCAGTGGCGGGCTGTGCATTTCACCCCTAGGCCTTCTGTAGTGCTCTGTCTGAATCATTCCTCCTCTCAATAACTATTTTATGGCTGTAAAAACCATCTTATGCAGAAATGCAGTAGAAAGAGCCATTGCATCGCAGATAGATAACTCCTGTAGCCACAATAAAGGCCTTAAACAAACCACAAGTCTCCTTCTACTGCAGCTACAGCTGCCACACACATAAAGCATCCATAATAACCTCATAAACTTGCAATATTATTTAGGAAAATAGCAACTTTTTACTCACCAAACATTCTGATTATTTGTACACAAAATCCATCCTCCTTTCTTTCCTCAAAATAGTTCAATTACTCTGTCATACAGATCCGTACTGCTCGTAGTTCGTGGACTGAAAGTAACGGACAGATCCTTTTCCTGGTTGTCACGGGCTTGCTAGCTTCTGAATTGTCGAACCTTTCTTAGCAATGTCCAGCTTTTCTTGAAAAGTCCATCTTGAAAGGTCTTGGCCTTGACAATGAATCTGCACCAAATCTACTTCTTCTCCTCCTCCTTCAGCTGTTGTGGGGTGACTAAACAGCTGTTTAATCAACACAACCATATTTCTGTTCATGCAGCTCGCTACAGATGCAGTTTGCTAGCTTTGGCTCGTACACTCTAACTATCCAATCAAAGGGTGTGAATACGCTGACATCACCGTATGCCTGCTAGAGGGCCTTGGTGTCACCAACTCAAAATCTGATTGGTTGAAGCAACAGTTTCATCGACATTTATTTTTTGCTGGAGGGCCTGAGGAACTGATAGTGAAGGCCTCCAGGCAGACTTCTTTGACTTTGACCCTGCCTGGCAACAAATGATGGCTTAAATGTGATTGGTTAAATGCTTTAATATGAAAATACATGTCTGGAAGCACCGCAACCAGGGGAAAAGCTATAAAAGGAAACAGACATACCATTTGGAATTATTGAATAAGTATTAATGGACAAAATATAATTAACATCAATCTGTGATTCAGATATTTTTTTGGCCAGCAGAGAAGGCCTGACGGCCCACCACTGGTTTAACTCCATCACTGAAGGAAATTTCAGTCTCTGCATTTCACCCATCCCAATATTCAGCATTAGCATTAACATTAAGCACTTTAGGAGCAGTGAGCTGCAACTGAATCATGAATTATCAGAAGAATGAACCCACATTTACTTAAACTTAATTTTGAAACCATTTCTTAATTTGTCTGTCATTATCTTAGACTTTTGGAACCCAAAGTGACCATATTTGGACAAAAGGGATGGAACTACAGGAGCCAGAGGGTTAGCCAATGCTAAATGTTAGCTTTCAGGCTCAGTAAGACAAACTTCACCAAGCATTATGCGACAAGACATTTTACAATATGAGCAAAGTTATTAAGCACAATTAGAGTGGAGTTGTCTATCAGGAGAGTGCATTTTATTAAATAAACCTGAACTCTGAAAGTTTGCCTTGGGAGAAATAAAAGCCTTGTATTTTACCTGAGATTGAGTTAACAGAGGAATAATTTAAAAATGGATCTCATTATTTATTAGAGGTTCCATTTAAAAGGTACGTGACCAGAATGACTCCTGGAAATTACATAGTATTTTCAGAAGGGAGTCAGGACTTGTTTGAGCCACCCCTAGTGACCATAAGCGGTACTACAACTTTAAGATACTTAAGATGCTACTTTTCAGAGCTGAGGTCCTTGCCCTTTGGTACTAACAAGATCCCATATGTATAAATTACTGTAAATAATGTACAGTAATACAGTACTGAAAAGGTTTAGTAATCCAATTAACAGTTTTTGGTCAAAAATATATCGCACTTCACAGCCAGCTGTATGAAAGTGATTGGAAGGTCCATTTAAAAAACTTAAAAAGGAAACATAAGTGCTCTGATCAAAGAAAAACAGTGTGTAGTCAAACTCACTAGTATATTACTAAATATAGACATGGCTAATGAACTATCGGAACATACTTTTGATTGAGTTACAGATGTTATTAAAGTGTGTGTATCTGTATTTGGAAAATTCAAAATTTCCTCTTTCCTCTTCACTTTAACCCTTTAACAACGGCAGTCTCACCAGTGCTGCATTTTGCACTTTACAGCATTAAAATTTTTGTACCTCATGAACTGTTTATGCAACCCACAAAATTAAAACAGCATCAAAAAGCTGAGAGCCTGAGGTTTCCGACACTATATAACACTTTAAGGTAGCAAAGTGCGACTCTACAAGTAGAAAGGAACTGTTTCAGAGATTTCCATACAGGCTATAAAAAAAAAAAAAAAAAAAAAAAAAAACACCTGGAAATAACAAAAAATATATGGATTGTTAATGATAAAGACCAAAAAGCATGTATGAGCAGATGTAAAATAGTTGAAAGTTTATTTTTGAAATCTCAAAAAGATTCATCATGAACATTTACAGTTGTTTCTGATAATAAATATGCTAAAAACGGTTTTGTCTTTTTTTTTTTTTTTTTTTTTACTAAAACATACTGTTTTAAGCATTTGTTATTTATGTTAATGATAATTAACAACCGGATATTGAAAGTTAAGTTCTTCCTGATGTAAAAGGTGCAAAAGAATTGGCAAAAAAGACATTTTCTGACACTTTTATTGCAAAAAAAAAACAAAAACGTAGACACCTATAATGGTAGTCTTAAAAGGGTTTTTAACACTTTATAGCAGCCATGTGGGACTCTATCACAAGTAGAAAGGAACTGTTTCTTATACTTCCTTACAGGCTAAAAAAATGCCTAGAAATGAAAAAATATATATATATAAATGGATACTGAATGTTCAAGACCAAAAAGCACATTTGAACAGATGTAAAATAGCTGAAAGTTTATTTTTGCAATCTCAAAAAGATTCATTATGAACATTTACAGTTGTTTCGGATAATAAATATGCTAAAAACTTCAAGTCCGCTTTTTTCTTTTTTAGTGAAACACACTGTTTTAAGCATTTATTATTCATAATAATGATAATTAATGGCCAGGTATTGAAAGTCAAGTTCTTCCTGAAAACAAAGGTGCAAAAGAATTAGCAAAAAAAAAAAAATTCTGACACCTATGCAGCCTGTTATTATGGCAGTTTTAAAAGGGTTAATTCCAAAAGTAAAATAAACTAGATTTGCCCTTTTCTAAGACCTTCTCACTGTAAAACTGATTAAATGTTAGCATGTACCAGACAGATAGACACCCCTTCTACCCAGTTTAAACATCCATGTATTGGAAAAAGCCTAGAATGAGCTACAGCCTATGAGTGGCTAGTTTATAAAACTAAATGTCCAACGATTATTATGCCAGATTATGTCACAGTGGGCTCCTGCTGTCATTGTGTGTCACTTTCTCTAATATAAAACAGACCAACACTGGTCTCCAGCCAGGAGAAGTGCCCTTCAAATGAAGTCTCCCTGTGCCAGGTTCCTACATGGCCATCAGCATCAGCGTCTGCAGCTCCTGACCTCTGCAGCTGGCCGCTTTCCACCACACATTACACTTGTATAATGAGGACCAATAAAACTGACTCATATTTTAAAGGTTAGACTCATCCTGAAATAGTATACAGTATTGGCTTTGAGTAAATTCACAATCAAACTCTCTATATTTTGCAATCCCACTGCAAGCTTTTCACCAAATGCTTCAGGAGCGCTTCATTTATTGATTGTTTTTTTGTGAAGTGCACAGGAATCAATAGAACATCCCCCAAACCATCCGTATCTGACATTTCAGGCAGACAAAGGCAACCTCGTAATTATTTGAGACAAATGAGAGATTCTTTATATATATATTNNNTTCATGGTCATCAGATATGACCCATTTGGACATTCCAAGGCTCTGTAGTTACCATGGAAACACCATCATCTTCTACAGCATTGATTCACAAGTTAAACCCATGGAGTTGGATCAATGACAGTGGATGAAAACACTGATTTTATGTTCAATTAATGACAGATTTTGCTGAAAGAGTCACTTTTTCTTACATTTTCTCTGTTTTGAATATAATAAAAATCAACTTTAATCTGAACTGTATGAACAACTATGTGATTAGTAAATTAAATAAAGGAAAATACCAGATTTTTATTGAAAAAACACAAAATAAAGAAGATAATATATAATAAATGGTGATAAATCATTTAAGAAATGCTATATGATATATTTTACAGAAAAAAATAGAATTTTCCTCATTTTTCTCTGTTTTGGATATAATATTTTCTAAACTTTAGCCCAAAAAGACCCAGGGTTACTTTAGTGGCAGTTCCCAAATAATTTTTTTTCTTTTGTATATTTAACCTTTCTTAAGTGATTGGTCACCATTTACTCGAATATTATGCTCTGTATTTTGCATTTTTGAGTGAGCATCAGGTATTTTTGGATATGTAATTCACTGACCATGATCATGTTCATTAAAGCTTAGTGTAAATCCAAAGGTTATTACATCAAAACAGAGAAAACTGAAGAAACAGTATATTATTCTGTAAAATCTATCATTATTTGAAGATAAAATAAGTGTCTCCATCCACGATCATTGATTCAACTCCATGGGTTTTACTGGTGAATTAATGTTGTAGAAGATGATGGTGTTTCCATGGTAACTACAGAGCCTCTGAACATCCAAATGGGTCATATCTGATGACCATGAGAAGATGACAAACTGCATTTTTACACCAATTATTTACATGTATTGGTAGGATTAGTGGATCAACTGGTATTAAACATTTAATATCAGTAAATCATTTAGGTTGCCGGTGGATGTTTGGGTCTGACCTTTAATGAACATCTACATAATCAGTACATTAAATATAGGAAAATATCTGATTTTCACTTAAAAATGCAAAATACAGATATTAGAGTAAATGGTGATAATGGTGATGATAATTCTTTTGGGAACTGCCACAAAAGCAACACCGGGTCTTTATGGGTTAAAGAAAAGCTGCTATGTGAAAAAACAAAGGCCTGGTATTTTTCATGCCTGTTCAGTGTGACCACTATAAACCAAGCCCGTGTAGGCAGTTGTGTGTGCGTTGCTGTTGCGCTGTAAAAATAATTGCATGGACATTGTGCCTAGAGTAAATTTGGACCTGTGCCTTTTGATTTTTTTTTCTCTTTTTTTTTTCCTCCCAAGCCCACTCTCATGTCACTTTTCAGGACATCACATTCAGTGAGGGAATTTTAGTTTATAGTGATAAGCCCCACTGTTTGGTGCGAATAGTTCCCTTTGTGCTAAGTAAATAATCATGTGGACAACCAGATGAAGCTGATGTTTCATGATGCATAGCTCAGAGCACTTAGATTTGTATTTGAAGTAGGACACAAATGCCTACTATGAACTAAACTGCGATTCTTTTGAAGTAGAAAACACAAAAAAATGCTGCGTATCAGTATCTGTTCTGGGTCTTACTGTGCGGTGCAAGTTTCTAAACTTAAGCTTTTCTGACGTACCTTGATCACGCATTTCTTCAGTAACAGTGCGATGGAGCCATCAATAATTGATCGCGTTCTTCACCAGAACAAAATGTCTGTCCTATTCAAGGAGAGCTGTTGTCTGCAGTCATTTTTATCAGGCATCTGAAGACCAAAAAAAGAGACAGTTTCCAACTTTAACAGTCCTTAACCACTTTCTGTTCTTTTGAAGTAAAGAAAAGATCATTTGAATGGAATTGACAAGTCCAAGCACAGCAGTTTATCTGTAAAGGGGAAGAAAATGCATTCTTGCAAAACAGTGAGTATAATTCACAATATGTTCAAATCCTCCAAAGGATTTCAAATTTGTTCTTAGTCATGCACAGGCGTGCCATCTAAGTATGAGTTGACCTCGCTAAATGGGAGGTCAGGACTTATAATTCTATAACCAATATAGAGACTTCTAGATGTGAAAAATGAGCTCTGGGTTCAACAGCCGGCTGTAAAGGCATCCATTTGCGGTACATGTCTGAGGTAACCATGTGTTCTAAGAAATGTCCTGTGATGCCTGGAGTCGGATCAGCTTTTCCTGAGGGGAACACACATGCATTTTACATGATTCATGCACATAAAGTAGGCGCCAAGTCGAGGAAAACTGCAGTGTGTAATAACAGTCGGTGGCAGGAAATGTGACATGGCATATGCATGTCACACGTGCAGCTTATGACCTTTACAGAGTACATCATGCAGAGTCGAGGGAATATAGTGCATTTATAGATATAGATAGATTTTATTTTGAATGCAACTCAGGAGAAGAAATGATCAGTTTAACCCTTTAACAACGGCAGTCTCACCGGTGCTGCATTTGGCACTTTACAGCATTCAAATTAGTGTATCTCCAGAAGCTTTTGCGCTATCCACAAAATTAAAACGGCATCAGAAAGCTGAGATCCTGAGCTTTCCAACACTATATAACACTTTACAGCAGCAATGTGGGACTCTATTATAAGTAGAAAGACTTCCATACAGGCTAAAAAACACCTTGAAATAACAAAAAATATGAAGCCATAATATGGATGCTGAATGTTCAAGAGCAAAGAGCATGTTTGAGCAGATGTAAAATAGGTGAAAGTTTATTTTTGCAGTCTCAAAAAGTTTTGTTATGGACATTTACAGTTGTTTCTGATAATAAAAATGCTGAAAATGTCAACTCTGTTTTTTCTTTTTTACTAAATCTCAGCATTTTAAGCATTTATTATTTGTAATAATAATAATTAATGGACATATATTAAATGTTAAGTTCTTCCTGAAAACAAAGATGCAATAGAATTGGCCAGAATACATTTTCTGACATGTTTACTGCAAAGATAACATGAGGACACCTATAACGGCAGTCTTAAAAGGGTTTTAAAGAGGACACTCCAATATATGGAAATCAACCAAAAAAGAAAAACAAATGTCACACAAATGTTTTATTGTGATTATTTAACAATATAAAGGAGTAGGAAGAAGCCGAGCTTATATTGCTCTACCCCACATTTTACATGACTTGGCTCATCAGCTAATGTAATTTATGCAGTCCATATAAAGAATAGATCATTAAATTAGTTTAATTAAAAAAGTCTGTCATGGCTCCGTAACGCCTCTTGGGGTAGTAGCAGAGCCGATCATTATTCCAGAATGCTATGTAAAAGGAACACCTCCTGTTCCGTAACCAAGGTGTGACGTTTTAATGACATATATTGACGGATATTGCATGTGAGACCCCTGCGTCGGGAGGATTTATAAAATGAGTGTAGGCCGTGTACAGTAAACAAACAAATCAATGCGACCAGAAAGATGCCGAACTGGGGAGACACCGAGATCTGCGAGCTGATGTCACTTTGGGCGGAGGACTCTATCCATGCTAACATTTGTGGAACGGTGAAAGACTCTGGAGAAGTTAGCTAAGAAGATATGCTCTGGGTATTTCTGACGTGCAAGTTATATATATAACTATATGTTGCGCTGCGTCACCACCCCTTTGATTCTGGAACACAGGTCCACTATGTAAAAGTCCAGCCTGTTTCACCTCTCTTACTCCTTTGGCTTGGCTGTGGAAATTGGTCAATGGTGGCAAAAAGGTGGGATCACCATCTCACCTTTTATCTTGGATCTCTGTGTAAGTGGCTACTTTTACAAGTCATCCAAAAATAAATAGAAAGAGCAGGAAGAAACCAATCTGGAGTCTCAATTAGTACTGATTTTACCTTTAAGGCAGTGATACTTGAAGTGTGTGAGCGGTGAGTGCCCCCAAGTGAAAAAAAAGTCAAATTTGTATCAGTGTTTTGTCAAATCACCCTCATCTGACTTCCAAAGCAAAGTTACGAGTACAGATAATTGTTTTATAAATTAAAAGCAAAGCAAATGTTGCCTAAATAAACCTGAGAGTAGATTTTTATTGAATTTGTCTATGCAAACCCATGTTTTGTATCACCATCTCTAGCTAGGTTGCCTGTTGTCATATCAAAGACCTCTTGTGACTTGTGAATTGTGGTGGAAATGAAGTAGAATAACTAACTAATCAGAAACAAGGTGTTAAATTAAACGAAGAATGACTTGAACAGTTCTAAAGTACGACAGCGGATCAGTGATTGAAGAGAAAAGCCAGAAAAACGACGACCAATGTTAGCAACAAAGTGCAAAGACATTCTGTTAGCATCAAGCTGTTAGCACCATTGGTAATATACCGCAGACTTGATTTGTAATATACAAAATATTATAATATTGTAATATAGGCTGTTTAATTAATTAATTAATTAATTAATTAATTTTATTTTATTATTATATTTTTTTTAAGGGTGGGAGTGGGAAACTGGCCAGCTGGTTAGGTGGTCTGTGATTTTATTTTTTTTTTTTTTATGATAAAGAGGCCCTTGATGTGAAAAAGTTTAAGAACCCCTGCTTTAAGAGGATGAATATGAGTGTTCCCTCTCATTACTGTGAAAGAGCGACTACAGGACTATTGTGTTCCCACAGTGACAGTGCGATCATTGTCATGTACTTGGGTAAGATCCTGTTTTATTAACTTAACATGGTAGAGATGCCGCTACTCTCTGCGGACGGCGGATGCCTTGTTGTGCTACAGATGAAATGAAGCGTACATGAAACGTAGTAGATCATAAAGTATCGCCAGTAGCGGATCCAGAGGGGGAAAGAGTTAGAAAAGGGAGGAGGGGAAAAAAAAGAATGTTACATGTTAAATACATTCATAATAACAATTAGAGAATTGAATTAGAAAGGTTTATATGAAGCATTAAGGTTATGTAAGATTACATAGAAGTAATTGTCCCTTCAGGATGTTTGCAGTGGTATCCTGGTGCGTTAGTTTGTTTTTGTTTTTCTTTTTTTAGACATATAAAGTATTAGAAATATAGGACTCATTCATATATTAATCCAGAAGAGAACTATCGGATTCATCTTGACACATGCATAATTAGAACGCAATCCCAACTGCTCTGTTAATTAAAGCACACTGTGAGGTTAGATAAAATAAAACAGGATTAGATGAATCTCATTGTCCTCAGAGGACTTTCCCATAGCTCAATTAACTTGGCAAATAACCTGAATAAAATACGAGTGTATTGCAATATTAATTTTCTGCAAGGAAACGGATACTGTGCATCATATGAATTATGCATCAAAAAAGAGCACCTAACGTCCATATGCGTGCGTACACTTACAATGTGAAAATATGATCTGAAGAATAAAAAGAAGGTCCATTACCAAAGCTGGACCCTGGCAGGAAGTTTTGGCTGCCATCTCCACACCATCGCCCTCCTCTTTTGTTTCTTGCTGGCTCTGGCAGAGGAGAGCTCTTTTAACCTTTTCTGTCTGGAGCTCAAATGAGAAATTTAGTCGCTCACCCTGTGAACCAGGCTCATTAAAACATATTGGGCTTCAACTCATACTTTTAACATGCTGGCCGTGAATATGCATTATTTAACCATAGGGCATCATCTGTCTCATTGTGCTTCAGAGGAACACCAGCTTTTAACCCAGGGCCAGGCTGTAGAGAAGTGTAAAACACTTTTAGTCTGCTAATATATCATTGGTATAATCATGAACGTGTGATACTTTCATTTTCAGGGTTTTAAATTGATCATTCATTGAGGCATCCCAAACCAGGGTTAATGGAGTCACAATTTACCATTTCTTGTAAGACAAACTATTTCAAAGTTTGATTGCATTCCCAGCTTGTTATGGAAATAAGTTGATCTGCATGCATAAAACTTCACTTCATTTTAGTGTTAAACAGCTTGGATCGCTGTCTTCCCTCATGTTTACAAATCACATTTGTTACTTTTAACCCTTTGTAACTCCAACATAACTGAAATCACAGGGGTTGCTGTCTACTTTTTTGACTCTCACATGTTTTATTTTTATGATTCATTTAACACCCCTCTGTTTATGTGTCCCTGCAGGTTTTGTCTGTACTAGTGGTGGGCGTATGGATTCTGTGGTGTCAACATATCAATACTGACTCTACTCATTTGAGGATCTGTTGCGCTAATAAAGTATATATATTAATTTATTTTAAAAAATTTAAATAAAAGCGCCTGTGTCACGTCTGAATCTTCTAGGGTAGTGTATCTCGAACTTTTTACAGTGGAGTACCCCCTGAAATATATATACATATATATGTGTGTGTGTCTATACGTATATA
>JAPQRP010000014.1:12676578-12696398 GCA_037367295.1 Apogon hyalosoma
TGCCAAGTACCCCCAACTCTCACTTTCAGCATTTTTGATTGAAAAAAATTAGGCAAAATTGGTTCCTGTGCCAAAGGTGTCTGTGTATATTTTCAAAATTTGTAAACAAACAACATATATGTAACTATAATATATAAAAAATAACACATTTTTCAAGTGCATTTTGTGCAAAATATAAACTAAAAAGTGCCCTCTTTCACTGATAAGAAAAATAAATTGGTCATTAATTAATAATTGAACCTTTCATCAACAAAAAATAATTACTTAGCTACCCAAATGAGCTCATTTTGAATAATAAAAAATAGAAATGTTCTTAAAATGTTACCACAGATTAAACAAGATGATACTAGTCCATCCATGTCATGTGACCAGAAGTGCCGTCATTCCGGTTAGCTACTTTTAGCCTGTTAGCAACAGTTTAGTCTGTGGCTCCACATGTGGTGGCTGAGAGAAAGAGTAGAGTGGTGTAGGTGTATTTTTCACCCGTGGATAAAACTACAGAAAAGTGTAGTCTGTGTAGTAAAAATGTACAACACTGCAGCAACACCAGCGACCTTTAAACACCTGAAAATTAGCCCAGTTCCGTCAGAATTACAGTCAATTTTATTCTTTTCCAACTTGGTTTTGTTATAAAAATGTGAAATGTGTAGGTCTTGTTGAAAAGGAAAAAATAAAAGGTCTTTGGAAGTTAAACCATTTCATTGTATTCAATGAATATATTCAAATTGTTATTTTTATTTTATTCATGTGTATTATTTCTTTATTACCCCACCCCCCAAAGCGGAGGCAAGTGGTATTGTTTTTGGTTCGGTTTGTTTGTTTCTTTGTTTGTTAACACTTTAGCAGCAAAACTATTGGTTGAATTCATACCAAATTTGGTTTATAGATTGCCAGTGACCCAGAAGAGATGTCATCACATTTTGGGAAAAGTAAGTCAAAGTTCACTTTTCTTAAGAATTTTTTATTAAATCTTTTTTTTCCTCCCATTTACTTAAAACAGCCGAAATTTCCAGTGTCTATAAAAACATCAATTTTGTTTCAATTTCCTTCAGACTTGGCACATATATAGAGGACACTGATATGCTGACATCACCACACACATAGACATGATGACATCAGGTGGATCAATGCCAAAATAAGTTACAATACAATAATTATTTATTATTTATGTGTTTTATTTTGACATTTTTATTTAATTCATATCTACCTTTATTATTTGTTTTCTTTTTATATTTTAATGAATATTTGTGTTAATTATGTATTTGTGTTTTTCTACATTTCATTGCTTAAAAAATGGCCACCAAAGGTTATGCACATTAATGCTGTTAAATGAACAGTGTAACAATTAAATTAAAAAAAAGTTACAATTATTATTAATAATATTTGAAAGTATCGGTATCAAGTATCAAATAAAAAAGTGTGGTATCGTCCAGCACTATCATCTTCCCTCCTATTTACAAATCAAACCATTGTCACTGTTAAGACTTTGCAACTCCAACATAACTGAAATCACAGAGTTTTGCTTTCTATCCTTTTAATTCTCACATGCACAGTGGTATATTCATTTTTAGGATTCATTTAACACCACTCTGGTTGTGTGCCCCTGCAGGTTTTGTCTGTACTGCCGAGCAGCTAGCTTGCAGCATATTTGATTATTGGTCGGGAGTTGTGGGTCACAACATGATTTAGTGATAATTGGTGCAAACAAAGTAGGTTTCCTGCTGACTTTTGCACCTGGTTTCGTCTGTAAAATAACAAACAATACCAGAGGAGGACTCGGAACACTTCAGAGGGAGGATCTGGGGGTAATAATTTCAGCAGAGACGCCAAAGATCTACCCTCGAAATCAGTAGATGATTAAACCATAAAGACACATCCTGAATTTAGAAATCGAGGCATTGCCCTCAGGCTGTCCGTCGAGAATGCCAAATAGCAGAATGAACTGGTTTCTTCTATCCTCCATCAAGATACTAACAAATAGTAGCACTACAGGATTGGAACTATGGTTGTTTTATTAGCCTCTCTGCAGAACAACTGGATTTATCATCTGAAACTACTGCCTTTGTTTCCTTCCTGTGCAAGAAAGAACCAATTTGTTGAGCATATCTTACCTTGAAACCATTTATTTTAACCCATAAAGACCCAGCGCTACTTTTCTGCTAAATTTGAAATGAAATTTTCTCTACATCTAACCTTTCATAAGTGATTTATCACCATTTATTATAAGATTATCTTCTGTATTTTACATTTTATCAGTATAAATCATGAAGATGTTAATAAAAGTTCAAATTAACCCAAAAGGACCCAGTGAGACTTTTATGGCAGTTCCCAAATCCATTTTTCTCTCTATTTAACCTTTCCTAAGTGATGTATCACCATTTATGATAATACTATCCCCTGAATTTTGCATTTTTTTCCAGTTAAAATAATCTCTTTTTCTATATGTAATTGGCGGATCATGTAGATGTTCATAAAAGCTCAGAGTAAAGTCAAAGGTTATTGTATCAAAACAGAAAAAAAATAAAGAAAAATGACTTTTCCTGCAAATAACAGTCAATAACTGAATGTAAAAACAAGCCAGTCCATCCACTGTCATTTATTCAACTCCATGCTTTTGTGGCAGTTCCAAAATGAGTCATTATCACCATTTACTCCAATATTATGCTTTCGAAAACAGAAAAAGTCACTTTTTTAGTCAAATATATCATTAACTGAACATAAACCAAGTACTTCCATCTACTATCATTGATCCAACTCCATGGGTTTTACTGGTGAATCAATGTTGTAGAAGATGACTGTGTTTCCACAGTAACTATGAAGCCTTGGAACATCCAAATGGGTCATTTCTGATGACCATGAAAAGACGACAAACTGTATTTTACACTAATTATTTACATGTATTGATATGATTAGTGGATATGGGCTAAGTTTACTTGCTGTAAATTCAAGTATAATACTACGTCATACAGCAGGTCTTGATGCACAATTCTGATTTTTTTTTGGGTGAAATCCGATTTTTTTGTGTGCTCGTTCATATTACACATTAAATGAGACTTCTATCAGTTTTGAATATGAACTGAATGCGCAAAAGAGGTCCTGACGTAATACATGACCACAGAGGGACGCACTGCATTTACAGAAGTGAAGTCGCATTGCACAATATCAGATACGTATGAGATTTAGGACCACGTGTGAAAGAGGCCTGGGTTGGATTTAAAAAAAATCAGATTTGTGCTGTTCAAACTGTCTTTTAACAGATCAGATACAGGTCACATACAGGCAAAAAAATCTGATTTGCGCCACATTTGCCTGCAGTCTGAACGCAGCCTAGAGTCGCTCAGAATATGATTTTCTCTGTTGTTGTTCTCAATGCTCCAGCTTTACCCTGATCCCATTCCTGTTCTGGTCAGAGGTATGCAAATGCCCACATTATAGAATTTACCCCAGATCCAGAAAATGCGATCCTAAGAGGTTGGCTTTGAATATAATAACCAAAGTAAACTTCCTAAGGACTTATGCATATGGTGTCAATTATATAATCTGAAGCTGCTTGTTGTCCCTCATTCCCTCTCATTATGCCAATGAGCCCAGAGGGGAAATAAATTCTGTTGAAAGTGCTTTTATAAGAAAATGCCAGATGCTTTCATAAGAAATCAAACTTTGCTTAACTGTGACAATACGCCTCAGTTGCACTGCTCTGGACATTTTGTCCTTTTTACGCAAATTATCACAGCTTCATAGTTTAATTTCCAGTGAATACAGGATTGAGTCAGCTGTGTAACCCACTCATATCAGAAATATTTGCTTCATTTATCAGTTCGTGTTACATCAATAAGTCATATTTCAAAGTCTGATACATTAAAATGACCGCACAATTCTTCACTATTGGCAAACAGATTTTGGAAGATTTTCTATTGCTCTGCATTTAACAACCAGGGGAGGCCGACACAAAAGTCCCCCTCTGCATGGTTCATTTGTCACCCTGATGATAATCTATAATAGCCAGGTTTCCTGCTTGTGTGGGCTACACTCAGCTGCAGCCTAGAGACTCAGGTTGCCGTGCATATTTGGCAAACAATATCAGATGGCGACTAAGCAAAAAAAGTGTTTGGATTAGGCAAGATTTATATAAATGTTGAATAATTTCTGATGACATTGCTGTTACTAACACAGTTCCACATCATTATGTTCGCTTTCCTGCAGACTGTCAGCACACTACTGTGCCACAAATATTGACCGTCGCCTGTGCCTGTGGTTTGATTACTGAAATCTGTCATCTGATTTGCCTACCGGTTATCTGCTGAGAACCCAAGTTATGATATTATAACGTGTACCTGGAGTAGTTATTTCAGGAAAAAAGAATGAGGCACAATGTAAAATGACACAAAAGCAAAATAGATTTTGTTGTTTCCTGTTGTTCTGTACTCGAGTCTGCAGGATGGGAAACTGAGACCAGCAGAAATCCCTTTCATACCTGAGCCGCACTAGTCCAGGTGCTGCAGAATTTGTCACCATTATATTATGAAGGAGTGCACATTAAAATAAAGGTCTGATGTGGATGTCAAAGTCAGCTTTATTTTCAGTTTTGCCATATGTACATCACATACAGGAGGCCCCAAGGTGCAAAATGAACATAGTAGAAAAAAAAATACAAAGAAATAGAATAGAACTATAAAGAGCAGGGGGTTGAGGAGACAATAAATAGACAAGAAAGGAGCAAAGCATCTACTGATCTAAAGTGTTGATCTACTAATCCAGGTTACCACGCCCTACTAACTGCATCATGAACCTACTACCCCCCCACACACACACACCAAAAACATGGTGTGTGGGGGGGACCTATCTATATGTAAAGTGAAAGTGAGTTCTCCCCTCACCTTATCATTGACTACCTACTGTGATTTTTGCAACTGGGGGGGTGGCATGTGCCGTACGATATGCCCCCCCAATTAATCTAAAAGTAAAGCGACGGACCTATATGAAGAGAACGTGGTGGGTCATATAGCTCTGTTGATAAAGCTGTGAGAAACTAAAAGTGCAACTGGGGGGGGGGGTGATGTGCCGGATGATACACCCCCTCAAACCCGCTGGAGGGGGGGTATGTGCTGAGTGATTTATGACGTTTTGATGTACAACAGTAGTCGCTAAATCACCCGCACGCACCCACGACAATGTCACTCATGACCCCCCCATGTGCTTGCGCCTCCTCAAGAGAGCGTCCATGTTCCCCTGGGGGGGTGCCCCCCCCAGTTGAGAACCACTGCACTAATCCTATCAATACATGTGAATAATTGGTGTCAAATACAGTTTATCTTTTCACGATCATCAGGTTTGACTCATTCGGACGTTCAGAGGCTCCGTAGTTACCGTGGAAACACCATCATCTACTAAAACATTGTTTCACCAGTAAAACTCATGGAGTTGGATCAATGACAGTGGATGGATATGCTTGGTTTATGTTCAATTAATGATATATTTAACTGAAAAAGTCACTTTTTTCTGTTTTCGATATAATAACCTTCAATTTTAATCTGAGCTTTGATGAACATCTACATAGTCAGTACATTGAATATAGGGGAATACCTAATTTTCACTTAAAAATGCAAAAATATAGAATATAATATCAGAATAAATTGTGATAATGATTCATTTGGCAACTGCCATAAAAGCATGGAGTTGGAGCAATGACAGTGGATGGACTGGCTTGTTTTTTACATTCAGTTATTGAGTCTTTTTTTCTGTTTTGATACAATAACCTTTGAATTTACTCTGAGCTTTTATGAACATCTACATGATCAGTCAATTAAACATAGGAATCATGATTTTCAGAGGATAATATTATAATAAATGGCAATAAATCACATAGGAAAGGTTAAATAGAGGAAAAAACTGGGTCCTAACAGATGAGGTATTGGTAATAGATGAGTTATGATGCTGCAATGCACAGTAAAACAAATATGTCCAATCTCGGACCGCGTAAGAAACCTATTTGTTCCGCTGAGAAAATCAAAGCGAAGATGACTGTTTTTCTATAGAAGGAAATTCCGCTTGGTTCCTTTGAGTTAACCTCTGTAATCTGTGACCCCCAGTGGGTTAGCCATTACAAGCTCACACTGTGGAGCCCAGCATTGTTCCAAAGCTGCACAACTTTATTTTTAATTCAATTTAAGATCATAGAGTTTCAGGAGTTGCTCAATACATGTGGCTGAAACGCAAGCATTAGGTTTAAGAACAGTCTTCTTTGTAAAAACATTAGTTCACTTCAGTAAGAAACTGAGCAAAGGATTACAGAATGTACAGTGTGGAATTAAATTATTTTTCCAGAAGCTTAAAGGCATTTAAGGAGGAAAAAGTGGTTGAATGCAAGAAAAGTTTAAAAGGGTGGATTTTGTTCAGTAGTATTTTTGTTATTTACTTTATATATTTGATTAATGCGGTAGGAAAAAAAAATCACATAACAGCAATTAGTGCTTCCTAAAAGACACTGGCTGTCAGTCAAACCATGTGGAGTCCATCTACATATTTGATTCTGCTTGAAGTTTGAGTAGGTGTTGCGTTTGTCTTTTTCTTTGTTCCTTTTTTGTGGTGACTTCTTATGATAATTACTCACTTCGACTGCTGATACCACGAATAAAAAACACATTTATGCCAGAGGATGCCAGGAGAGATGCTGCCAAACAATGGTGGGCAGGAATAGAGAAGCAAAACTGGACATTGATTAGTTTGATGTTAACAATATGTTTTGCAACAATAGACGTTGTTTTTTTTTTTACATTTACCCCTTTATCCTTAAATGCATAGAACTAATTTTGTGAGGACATGCAAATGACATTTTCACTTGTTATAACTAACCCACAAAGACCCAACATCCACCAGTGGCCAACATCATCCACCGATATAAGATGTTGAATACCTGTTGATCCATTAATCCTATCAATACATGTAAATAATTGATGTAAAATACAGTTTGTCGTCTTTTCATTATCATCAGATATGACCCATTTGGATGTTCAGAGGCTCTATAGTTACCATGGAAACACCGTCATCTTCTACAACACTGATTCACCAGTAAAACCAATGGAGTTGATAAATAACAGTGGATGGAAACACTTATTTTATGCTCAGTTAATGATAAATTTCACAAAAAATATATATATTTCTTTAGTTTTGTCTGGTTTGAATATAATAACCTGAGCTTTAATGAACATCTACATAATCAGCACATTAAATGTAGTGATTTTCACTTAAAAATGCAAAATACAGAGCACAGTATTGGAGTAAATGGTGATAAATCACTTAAGAAAAATTAAAAATAGAGGAAAAAATTATTTGGGAACTGCCACAAAAGCAGCACTGGGTCTTTATGGGTTAAGAAAGCTGAAAGAAGTTATTTTACATTTTTTTTCAGTAAGATATTTCATAAACTGAACATAACATTTGCCGAACTACATGGGTTTAATTAGTGACTCAGTGATGCAGAAGATACTGTTTTCATGTTCACTACGGAGCTTCTGAACATCCAAATCAGTCATATCTGATGTCCCTGAAATCATATTTTACCTGAATTATTTTAATGCATTCAGTTGATTAATGGTTCAAATAATTAAACATTTTAGATGATTTTTGTCACTGGTGGAGGTTTAGGTCTTTGAGGGTTAAATTAAGCTTTCGTCCAGTGTTTAGAGTCTGTTCGCTGACTTGCTTTTCTCTCTCCTACTGTTTCTGCACTGCCTCCTGCTCACCACGGGTCATGTGGCATTCTGCCAGGCTGAAGACACAAGCTTTTGTCAAAATTTGTGGATGTAAACCCCTCTATAGGATATAGGAAGACATAAAAAGTCCCCCATGACTCTATTTGCTTTCATGTTGGTATCTTAAAAGACTGTGGCTCTTCTTAACCAAAAAGGAGCAAAAAAAAGGTATAATTTGCTTCCAGCGTTAGTCCCACAGAACCCGAACTTCAAAGGACTGTAATGGAAACTTTCCTGTGACTTGATGCTGCATTCACCTCTGCGCCACAATCAGGATGGCTCCATCTATCTCCATCCTCGCCACCGATACGGGCCGTGAATACTAGCAGATTCCTCTCTGTTAAGAGTCAAATAAGGTTGTACTTAATGCCACGTTTCCACAATGCTATAGCAAACAGCTTCCACGTGGCATAAAGTAATCGGATTCATTCAGCGGTTGTTCTTAAATTCGATTTATTTGGCGCAGGGTGGGGGGTGGGGTTGTCACCCACAGGCCGAGCTGATTGGAAAGAACAATCAAAGAATACAATTGGGGTGAATGATGAAACACAAAATCAAGATGTCTGCTCCCTTCCATATTTGCATTTTTCCACTTAAGCCTTTCTTCCAGAGATGCTGTCACCTCATTCAAGCTCCACAGCCTCTCAGAAATATAGTTCATTTTAAAAGTGATGTATGATTAGCTCTGCCAGCCACAATCCTAATTGAAATGAGTTTCGGCGGTGCTCCGAGGGAACCGGGGCAGGGATGCACAGCTGTGCCTGTTTCAATTGGTCGGAATCAGTTGTTCGTCCCATTTCACTCTACAGACTAATGATTTGCTTGCAGTGGCTGAAATTGCTGATAAGGTCATGTGAGGCAAAGTTGTAACACTCGAAATTAACAGTAAGGAAGCTTATGTTTGCGACAATGGAACTGTAGTTTTCTTTAGTTCAGTCGAGAGCAGAACGAAACAGAGATCAAGTTAATTTGCACCTCAATGTCACCGCCAATGTCGGCTCATGTAGTTTTCTACATTTGGCAATAAAATAACAATGTTTGGGTTAGAATAGGATCATAGCTGGGCTTAAATCTTACCAAATAGATTTTTTTTAACCCACAGAGACCCAAACAGCCCCCGGTGATGCAAAGCATCGACTGATCTAAACTGTTTAATATCAGTTCATCCACTAATTCTGTCAATACATGTAAATAACTGGCATAAAATGCAATTTGCCATCTTTTCATGGTTATCAGATATGAACCATTTGGACTAGTGATGGGTGATTCATGAATGAATTGTTCAAAAGAATTGCTTCATTTAAGTGAATGAGCTGAATCGCTTCGTGCACACAACTGAATTGATTCAGCAGCACTTTGCTAATTTTTGCTTATTATCCCATAAACTAGTCAGAATCACTCATTAAGTCGGAGACGGAAGTCCTGGGTGATGGTCCATGGCAACATTTGACTGTATTGCGAAATTAGTTGCTGGCGACGGACAGACTGAGCCAAGGTAGTGAACCGCTGGCCAAGAGCCGAGTCGCTGAATCAATCATGAATTGATGATTTGCTGAATCACTTCACAAATTGCTGAGTCTATTGAACCGCTAAACAGATTCCCAACAGATGAACGAACCGAAAGAATCAACTTAGTGAAAAGAATTGGACTTCCCATCACTAATTTGGACGTTCAGAGGCTCTGTAGTGAATGTGGAAACACCATCATCTTCTCCAACATTGATTCACCAGTAAAACCCATGGAGTTGGATCAATGACAGTGGATGGACACACTTGTTTTTAAATTCAGTTAGCAAAATCTTTGCTGAAAAAGTAACTTTTTCTTCATTTTTGTCTGTTTTGATAGTTAACTTTGAATTTACTCTGAGTTTTCATGAACATCTACACGATCCGTGAATTAAATATAGCAAAATACATGATTTACACCAAAAAAGCAAAATAAAGAATGTAATATTATTTTTTTTTAAATGGTGATAAAACAGTTATGAAAGATAGAAATAGAGAAAATTTCATTTGGGAACTGCCACAAACGTAGCACTGGGCCTTTATGGGTTAAACACATAGATTTTTTTTCTATATTAAACTAACCTTTGGTGTCTTTTCTAACAAAGTGCTGTCAGTGTTAAGGCTCATTTATGCTAGCTTTATGTATGTAAATAGGTACATCTGTTTCTAATGTCATCATGCATCACTGCCTTCATACTTCCATGCATGTCTTGCATTGGAATGAGCATTTCTCAAACAATCCACCAGAGGGTGCCTCTCTTTATTAACATACTGGCCAAATACAACGATGAAGAGTAAAGTTTTTTTGAGAAGAAGAAGAAGAAAGTCAACAATAACAAACATGGCCACAACAGAGGAAGTTTTACTAATGTGGATGCTAATGTTGATATTTATCATAAATATATTGGTAGTTTTTCACTCACACAGTTGCTCTTTGAAAAGTTTGGCTATTTATGGTAATTATTCTGTCCAAATTGCAACACTGTCTCCACGGTTCCCAGTGGTACTGCTCCGTATTCTCCTTCTGGGTACGCATCCACAAGCTCCCGGAAAAAAGACAAAATTACGTTCGGAATGTACATTTTGTGTGCTACACTTAAGCATTTTCAACTTTTCGCGTGTTATTCAACGCCATTTGATCGCGTGTCAATGTACGCCAAGATCTCTGGTTCACATGATCCTAATACACACACACACAAAAAAAGCCGTGTATATTTAAGTGAGTCATGATATCACGTTGACCATGCTGATGAACGGTGCCCACCTTATTGTCAGAAGGCCCGTTTGTCAGAACATTTTTTGGATGTAGTTGATAAATCTAACTCTAACCCAGTGGTTCCCAATTTTTTTTGGCTTGTGACCCCAATTTAACATCACAAATTTCTGGCGACCCCAGAGACTTTTTTTTGCTGAAATTAATTTGTTTTTGTTACACTCTGCAAATAAATGGTAATTTTAGACAACATTTAGGCTATATAATGTATATAATGCACCTTTTGGTGTCTGCATCTCAGTTTCTCTTAGAGATGTCTTAGCAGGGCCAGGTGGGTGAAGAAATGTTTCCGTTCTCTGTTTGGTTCAGTTTTCTGACTGTGACTGCGTCTGTGCAGGTTGAAGCGTATAACGCATGCGATCACATGATCAGGTCAATTAAGATTTGCCCTCTCAGATATTATATCCTGCATTTTATTTGAATTTAAATTTTATTAGGAAAAGTGTGTGGTGTTTTAATTATAATGAAATATATATTGAATCATAAAAAAATTGTATTCGTCTTTTTTTTAATCAATTACTGGAAATTTCAGGCGACCCAATTTGAATTCCACGACCCCAAGGTTGTAAAACACTGCCTTAACCCTTTTCTGACTTATAGGCCTTCTGACAATAGGGTGCCTCCCCTGATGAACACATCTGGAAATGTTGATATGAGTATATTTGATTCAGAAACACTGATAGTGTTCAGTTGTCCGTCCCAGTTCACTCTACAGACTAATGATTTACTTGCAGTGGCAGAAATTGCTGATAAGGTCATGTGAGGCAAAGTTTTAACACTCGAAATTGACAGTAAGGAAGCTTATGTTTGCAACAATGGAACCATAGTTTTCTTTAGTTCAGTCGAGAGCAGAACTAAATGGAGATCAAGTTAATTTGCACCTCAATGTCACTGCCAAGCTACAGCGCGCTCTCTTCTATTATCTCTTCAGTACGATTCATCTCCAGTGATTCATAACTCTATTGTACTGTTTGGTACTGCAGGAGAAGATCTGAAAGCAGCTCAAATCTAGCAGCGCAAGACATGACAGTCAGGAGTGCAGCAGTGTCAAACTGTGTACAATCTACAGTAACGTACAGTAGCTTTTTCGGTGGAAAAAAAAAAAAAAAAGGGGGAAATGTGTGAAAAGCCCCAAAGCTTTTCCCTCGCTCACCTTTGGAGAATCAGCAAAAGGCTTCCATCCTTTTCTTCCTTCCGGTAACAAGAGATTTGTCTGCCTCTCCTCCTCCTCTTCCACCTCCTCCTCCTTTTCTTTGCAAGTGGAACTGGGTTGGTGTGCTCCGGGTCTGGTTTTTTGCAGGATTCTGCACAACTGACTGATGTATAGCCCCAGCACAGAAGCAAATTATTGAAGACAGTTTATGTTTTGCATTGTAAGGGCAGGGAAATATCGCTTAATAATATAAAGAAATGAATCATTATTGCAGTTGCTAGCCTTGGGAGTACACACTTGTTGCAGCTGTAATGATGACGACCAAAATGCAATAGTGACACCCATTTAAATCTGATTTGCAAATGATTATTTTTGTTGTTTGCTGCTGCCAACGGCTAATTATTATTCACAGTGGGGACAACAATGTGTCATCTTCTATTTGCCGCGGGATTAGGGTGATGTAGCTTGAAATGCACGTTTCTCCCGAGAAAATGTGATGCCAAGGGCCCAAACAGTACTTCATTTCAGGCACTTCATTTTGATAGCTTTAGAATATGTGAAGCACCTGCAGGCATCATCACTATAAGACATCACACTCCTCTGTATAATTGAAATGCTGTGCAGGAATCACAGTCACACTGTAAGGGACTTCAGCTCTGTATCAGTTCCACATTGTTTATTTTCTAAAGATTATCTGAATTACATTTTCCTTAAACATACTGTGTCTAAGAGTGAAGCCACGGTAGCAAATATTCATCTTTTTTTTTTCAGTCATTCATGCATATCTCTCCATTTCATCTCCTTTGCCACTTTTTGCTGTTTCTTACCTCTGCACTGATAAAAAGATTTTTATTTGTTTTATTTTCCTCATTCAAATAGTTGAAAACATATCACAGGAGTTACTTTTCAACTTTACTTTACAGATCCTTTTAATCATTTATAGCTCAAACTTTCATGAAATTTGCAGACGTGCTTTGGCTGTGGTGTGTCACAGACTATAAATAAAATCCAATCATAAACGTGAGCATATGGAATATGTGTTTTCCTAGCGCAATTCGTCAGGGATACACAGTATGTAAACCTCTAGACTAGAGTTAACCCTTTAACAAATACAAATACTCTGAAATTAGAAGATCTGGTTAACCTCAATACTGCTGTATTAATCTCCAGTTGCGGAAAAAAAATATTAAACCATTAATAGTCATCAAAAACAATAGTTATGCAATCAAGTACTAACTCCTGAGTGTATCATGTGACTAAAACAGACAGAAAAGAAAACATGGAATGAATAAAAGCACTGGTTTTGTCAGTACTATGCCACAGATGGTGATGTAAGAACTGAAGTAATTTCGGTTAGGATCAAGAAAACCATGGAAAATGGGTAGATATCAGCTCTGAAATTAAACTACAATGAGCTATTTTTGTTGTTATCATTATATTTGTCCAAACAAATGTACCTTTAGTTGTACCAGGCATTAAAATGAACAACAAAGTGAAGAAAACAGGGGTGGTCTGATATTTTTTTTCTGCGAAGGTACACAACAACCTACTTCCATCCTGCATCAAGGTTATTATCGTTAATAAAAACTAACAAAATGCCGGAAACTAAAATTGAAAAAACATCTTTATTAACTGAAATAAATAAAAAAAAAACTATATATTAAAAGAGAAAAACAATCACTGAAACTGTATTGTGTGCTTACAAAACTAAAACGTATAAAAATTATGATTAAAATTTGTCGGATTGATATTAAATTGATTTTAGCTGGTGGCACCATACAGCACTTTACGGTCTCGTCCCCACTCTACCTGGCAACATGGAGCTTAAAGTTGGGAGAAAGCAGCAAAGTCCTGGATAGGATTTTTTTGAATGCGACAACGAGGAAGATAAAAGATTTGAAAAAACTTAACTAAAACTAAGGATTTAGAAAAAAAATGAAAACTAATAAATACTACCAAACCAGCTCTAAAAACTAATTAAAACTAACTGAATTAAAGAAAAAAAGTCAAAACTAAATAAAACTAAACCATTATGAAAAATCCATCAATATTATAACCTTGCAGTTAGACAGGAGCTATTCTTAATCAGAGTCCTTGTAGTACCTTAGGGGGACCTGCGTTTTCAAGAAATCAAAGGCAAGGACCAACACAAAAGGTAAATGCATATCTGTAAATGGAGTAAACATATAGAATAACCTTAAAGAATTAAAAACATGCACATCAGTCACTAAATTTAAAAGGATGTTTAAAACTAACATATTCAATAAATATAACATATTAGGATAAAGTAAGCCAATTATTAGTATAAATGTAAGATTTTGCTTATTTGTTTTATTTATATTGTTTAAAACTGTGCCATCTTGTTATGTTGTTCTGTTTCTGCAACTTTCCTTCTTGTAAATGAGATAAGCAAAAATAATCTGTTGCTTCAGCCTACGCCTTTTCATACATTTGTAATATAGAAATCTAAATTGTATGCATGTATATATTATGTTGTGTTTAATGGAGAAATAAATTACTATTAAGCTTAAAATGGTCTGGACTTCTTTTTTTCTTATTTTGACTCTAAAAAGGTTAGAAAATATGCTGTGAGTGAGACTGTTTTTACAACGCACTTTTTTTTCGCTAGATCTTTCAAAATCTAGCAGTCATTTACAATTTTCTGCATGTTATAATTTGGCTAAAATGGCTTCTTCTCCAGCTTCTAGTACAGGCATGAGTGAAATTATTGTAAAGTCCCAATAAAACCTATAAAGTCTCAGGTTTCAGAAACTGTTGGAATTTTTCCAATCGCACAAACAGTGAAAGAGTTCCAGCCATCCAAACTGCATATGCACAGGGTGTGTCAGCGATGGCACGTCGGGTTTTAAAGAGTTAAAGACAGCCTTTGGGTATGAAAAACAACTTCCATTACTGCTCAGTAACCACCTAAACCCATATATTTGGCATTAGTCATTTCATCCTGCTGCAGACACTGACATAAAAGTATAGAAGAAAGAACAAGGCTCTGCTTAACTTTGATGCTTTTCTGTATTTAGTCTGAGTTTTACCTCTGCAAGGGATTTGTGGTGCTGTTCTGTCAGGAGCTTGCTCCATCACTCGACGTATATTTCTAAGCACCTTTTGTGAGCCGATAGCTTCAGGCAAGCAATTGTAGAGATGTCTCAATAACACAGGGTTTTATCGTAGCCTGGAGATAGCCAGGTGGCAGCCCATTGTTGGCTTTATGTTAGCATCTGGGTCTTGAACCTGGAGTGATCATAAGCAGTGTGACAAGGCCGATAATGTTACGAATCAGCTGGAACCACAGCTAGCAAATGTTTAAATTTGCAGGATCGAACTTTGGAGGTTTAAATGTCTGACCTTAACCCATAAAGACCCAGCTTTACTATTATGTCACTTACCTAATGAAATTTTCTTATAATTAACCTCTCTTAAGTGATTAATCACCATTTCTTATAATATTATCCTCTGTATTTTGCATTTTATTAGTATAAATCAGGTATTTCCCTGTATTTATTTTGCTGTATGTATATGAATTTTTTGCTGTATTGATATGATGTATTTATTTTTACTCATTGATCCCCTAATCCTATCAATACATGTAAATAATTGCTGTAACATACAGTTTGTCATCTTTTCATAGTCATCAGAGTTGACCCATTTGGAAATTCAGATGCTCCGTAGTTACTGTGGAAACACTGTCATCTTCTACAACATTGATTCACCAGTAAAACCCATGGAGTTGGATCAATAACAGTGGATGGAAACACTTGCTTTTAGTTCAGTTATTGATATATTTTACTGAAAAAGTCTTTTTTTTTTTTTGTTTCTCTGTTTTTGATATAATACCTCTCAACTTTAATCTGAGCTTTAATGAACAGCTGCATGATCAGTAAATTAAATACAGGAAAAAACATGACTTTTGGTGCCAAATAACTTAAGACAGGTTAAATCTAGAGAAAAAATATTTTAGGAACTGACACAAAAAATAGCACTGGGTCATTATGGGTTAAAGTTGACTTCACTGTATCAAAAACAGAAAACTGAAAAGAAAGTGCCTTTTTCGGCAAAATCTATCATGAAGTGAACATAAACTAAGTGTCTCCATCCACTGTCATTTATCAAACTCTATGGGTTTTACTGGTGAATCAATGTTATAGAAGATGACGGCGTTTCCACGGTAACTACAGAGTCTCTGAATGTCCAATATGGTCCTATCTGACGGCCATAAAAAGATGACAAACTGTATTTCACACCAGTTATTTACATGTATTGATATGATTAGTGGATCAAGAGGTGTTATACAGTTTAGATCAATAGATGCTTTTGGTTGTTGATGAATGTTTGGGTCTTTATGGGTTAATGTTAAGAAATGTTGCAATTTAGTTCAGTGCAAGGCAAGTTGAAAGACATTTCTCCACTCATTCCATGTTTAACAAGCCAAGCTAAAAGTAATTAGCACGGAATTTGTTGAGAACATCTTTGCACACATGCCTGAAATAATTTGAGTCCAAACAGCAGACCAGCAAGGCTGTAAATATTACTTCAGATGCTGACATTTTATCATCTCTTTAAATGTTTGCTCGGCACACCTATGAACTGTGGCTTTAAATGTCAACACTGAACCTTTACGGACACTTACACATCAAACTTCTGTCACCCTGGGCTGTGTAAATGTGACGGCGGCATAAAACAGGTATCACTTTTCATGGCTCGGAGACGTCATCAGTTTCCACCTCCAAGTCCTAGTTTTTTTTTTAAAGTTGGAGTCAAATGTATAAACGTGGGCAGTGCATGGATATTAAAAAACCAACATTCATTTTGATGGCCAATCAGTTTTAACCGAACGCTCTCCCTCTAAACATGAAGCAGTGAGTCCATGAACACCGAGACGCCAATTTCCTTTGACCTGCTTTTCATCACAGACAGTATGAGGACACCATATTAAATGTTTTATCTGTTCGACTTAATATTGATAGCCGTGCAGGAGGGAAGTTAGGACTAGTAATGAGGTAAAAACGTTGAATAATGATGTGGTTTGAAAACGGCTGATTTAAGAGGTTGTTCTAATGATGATTTAGTGCAAAAGTTGCCGAGTGAGGATTGTCGGACAGGCTTAAGTAATATTCATCAGTGGAAAAATGGAATGGATTTGATATTTGACACACACTTACATTCATTTCAAGCATCTTGGCTCATGTAGTTTTCCAAATTTGGCAATAAAATGATAAGGTTTGGGTAATAATAAGATTGTAGATTGGCTTAAATTTTACCAAATGGGTGCTTCTATGAAACTGGTCCCTAAAAACAGGACACAGGGGCTAAAAATTCAAACCTTATGTAGACTAATGTTATGAAGCAAGTTTGGAAGCACTTTGGATGTATTTTAAAACTTAATAATTACTGAGATAAAAAAAGAAACTATTTTTCAGATAAACATTTTTTAATTTTTTAATTTATTTATTTTTTTTTTAAATCCACGTGTAACACAGTATGGAGGACATGAAAATTACGTGCTACTATTTTTTTTTGGAATATCTTTTTATTCTCTCAGGCACATTTTGGAAATTGAAGTAATTACGCAAGGGAGAGTGTTTCACAAAAATGGCTACTGTTGCAAAATCACTCGCAATTTATTTGTGTTCATCTGGGCAGGTTCTGCATGTAACGCGAGTGGACACGATGGGTTACGCACAAAACCTGGAATGAGAAAAAAAAAACATGTCTGAATTAGAAAAACCACTAGGATCAACAAATTTAACACAGTGTCTTTATTTATAGCGGTATATGAGACCATTTACAGCCATGTTTTCAGATCTAATGCACTGGCACTTAGGTAGCTTTTTATGTCCCAACTTTGGTCCTATTTTTGGCCCCAATATTTGATTAAAAATTCAGCAATTTTGGGATGGCTAAGAGCAAGAGTATAATTTTTTTTGCATTTATCTGAGGTCATCATTAGGTACATCCTGGGGGGAAATATGTCTAACTTCTGGTGTCTTTTCTTATAAAGTGCCATCAGTGTTAGAATCTTGCTTAAAAATGTCATAAGCAGTTAAAAACTACCCTGCTGATAAACACATGTCTGGAAATGTTGATATGAGTATATTTGAGTCAGAAACACTGTGATTATACATAGCTTTGCTTTGCAGAAACTTACAATGCAGACATTTTATTCTGGAGGTCGGCGTTGCATAAAACACACTTGGTTCAAGTAGGATCATTACCACATTGCTCACAGTAAAATCTCTGTCTCGGGGGTGAAATCCACAAGAAAATCAGTAAAGTGCACTGTGTTGATTTGTGTAAGGATGCACATAATGTACTGATGTTGTAACATTGTTTTATGGCCTGAAAGGAAACATTTCAACATCAGTCTTAACCTTCCAGTGTTTAAATGGTTAAAGGTGTTCAGTCAGGCCTGTGCAGTTAAATAGTTGAGGTTTTTTTTTTATCCATTTGATGATATTTTTCTATGTAACACTGATGTAACTCTTCAACAATCACCAGCATTCATTTTATTTTTCATTTTTGCAAATGGGGCCATTTAATGTGCTCTTTTTTTGTAGCATGTAAACTCCTTTTATGACAGTGATCCATATTCATAGCAACCACCTACAGTATTGCACCTTAACTTTATGCAAATGAAAGTTGAAGCTAAAATTACCAGCCTTCACTTATATTTTTCCCCCTCTTTTCACTCCTAGTAATAACATCTTTTCAACTTATTCAAAGTTCCCACTTAACTACAACTGTCACTTATAATTTCAGTCCACATTGTCAGACAGGAAATGGGGAAAACGACTGAACGTCTTCTATGTTAACCCTTTATCGCGCAAGTGAGTATTTCTGGTAATTTCCACTTACATTACAAGACAGCGGCAGCAACAGTTACAGTGAGGACAGTGAGGCAAGAATCTCAGGTCCAATGTGGTCTACAGGGTCTACAAAGTTCAAGGTCTGTATAATGAACAGTGGGTGGAACTGCTCTGTTCGGTTCAAAGTCAAGTTTATTCATATGACGCATTTGAAGCAACAAAAAGTGCCCAAAGTGCAATAGAAAGTTGTAGATATGAATGAAAAATATAGTAAAACTAGTAAAATAAGAATAAATACAAGATATATTAAAAATGATTAAAAAAAAAAAAAGAAACACAGTAATAGGATGAATAGCATAAAACACAATCAGAAGATAAAACAAATAAAAGCCACACATTTATATTAAAATGAATGAATAAAATGGTACCATGAAGTGATGGTACTAATGTACGTAATGATGTTCAAAGTGATAATGTGTGATAATCCAGGAGTCTGGATCAGCACTTATGTTGGTCTAATGTTCTAAAAGTGATGTTCTAATGTTCAAAGATATACAGTTCTTTCACCTTGTGACAGCTTGGTTCTGTTTGCCCATACCTGCACATACACCCCAGTAATGTACCTGGCTTCTTCCGTATCCACCCCGGAAATGGTCATCCGTTCACCTCGTTCGCCCCTAGTTAGCGGCAGTATAAATAAGCCCCACTTCCGCATTCCTCGAGGGGGAACAACCTCACGGAAAGTATAGGAAGCGTCGGAGCCACAGCTCATAGATTCGGACTAAATACGGCCGTTACCCCGTCTACGACGTCCACCCGATCATCCATACCGCTTCCGGAATTCACCACATCTCCATTCACAGTTTTGTTGCTTCTCTTCGTTCATTCACCGGATCAGAAGTGGGTCATCTCCCTAAGCCAGAGCCCCATCAGCCAAAACCCAAACCGGATTCAAAACTGACTGGACTGGACTGACTGACAGACCGACTGACTGAACAGGACCCGTGAGTAAAATCAGTTTTTTTCTTTTTTTCCCTCAAAGTCCTGAAATAGACATGTGCGCCATTTTTTATTTTGTCACTTGTGTAAAATGAACTGAGATGAACTGAATTATCGTTTTTCTTTTTTTGTACAAAAAGACTGTTGAAAACCCGGAGTGGAATTTTTAGTTGGGACTGAACTGTTTTTTTTTTCTAAAGAAAGTGTTGGAACCCAGAGTGGGAATTTTGAGTTGGATTTTGCCTTAGTTGGTGGATGTTTTTGAGTTGGACTTTGGGGGGGATTTATGCATTTGAATTTGTGTTTTCCACATTTCT
>JAPQRP010000014.1:12712346-12739839 GCA_037367295.1 Apogon hyalosoma
GCAAGACACTGAACCCTAAATTGCTCCCAGTGGGTCTGGCAGCACCTTGCATGGCAGCTGCTGCCCACTGGTGTGTGTGTGTGTGAATGGGTGAATGTGAGGCTTTGTAAAGTGCTTTGAGCACAGTAAAGGTGGTAAAGCGCTATAAAAGTGCAGTCCATTTACCAAACCAAACCAACGGCAATACCCCTTACCTCCGCTTTAGGGGGCGGGGTAAATATTGATGTTTACAAAGTATATGAAGTATAGCTCATAAGATGTCCTGTTCATGCTGATTTCAGATATAAACATGAATATTAATACTCAATAGGATATTTATCACATTATGAAATTATATTAAAACATTTGTCATGTTAGAAAAGAAACACCTGAATTCAACATCCCATTACTTTTGTCCATACAGTGTATGACTTAGTTAGACAATTATGCTATGAGGCTAACAATATGTATTTTGTATATTTCAGTGAAAATCAAATATTTTCCTATAATTCATGTAGATGTTTATTAAAGCCTTTTCAGCAAAATATATTATTAAATGAATGTAAAAACAAGCATCTTCAACCACTACCATTTGTCAAACTACTGTACATGTTTTAACTGGTAAATCAGTGTTCAGAAGATGGTGGTTCTACATTCACTACACAGCCTCTGAACGTCCAGAAGAACCACATTCGATGCTGCTGATGCTACATTCTACCTGAATTATTTAGATGTATTTATAGGGTTAGTGGTTGAAAAGTTATTAAACATTATAGATCGGTAGATGCTTTGGGTCTGTTGGGGCTGTCGAGGTCTTTGCACGTGAAAAGCTCATGATGCTTTTCGACATTCTGTAACATAAATTATGTTCATATGCATGGATCTATAACTTATTTAAGGTTTAGGCACTTAGTAGCCTGACTTACTGGATGCTGGAATAAGAGTGGATATTTCCCTCACATATTGGCTGGATTCATTTCCTGTTTTCTCCTACTATCTGTGCATTATTGCTTTGAAAATCCCCCCTATCGTGGAGCTGCAACTGCACCCTGTGGCGTTTTGTTCTGTAGGGATTAAGTCATCTTAATGCCCCTATACTCTTCCTCACACGCATGTTCCAACAAAACAACTCCTCTCCACACTGGAAAAAATCTAAATCTTACCAAGTGTATTTTTCTCATTTCTAGTCAAAATATCTCATCACACTTAAAATAAGACACAATCACTAACTTTTCAGTGAGATATAAGAACTTATTTTTAGACAACAGATCTGGAAAATCTTATTTCAAGAAATCTTACCAAGGTAATTTGCACTTGTTCCACTGGCAGATTTTTTTGCTCGAATTAAGCAAAAAAAAATCTTGAATTAAGCAAAAAAAAAAAAAAAGCTGCCAATGCAACAAGTGAAAATTATCTTGGTAAGATTTCTTGAAATAAGATTTTCCAGATCTATTGTCTAAAATAAGTTCTTATATCTCACTGGAATTACGTTTTGTCACTAACAGCACTTTTCTACTGCCTGATTTGGCTCGAACTGTTACATCTTGGCCCGATTTAGTCCTAAACATGTTGTATTGTCCACCCTTGCCATCGTTGTCATAGTAATGTGACATTACCATTAGCTTGACTGCAGCTACAACCTAGTCATCAGTGGAAGATAATACTCAAAAGATTTATTTTCTTGCGTATAGTCGTTTAGACTTCATATCTGTGGTCAGTTTATAAAGGTAGGTAAATCTTGTAATATTGCTCCAGTTTTTGTTTTTTTTTTTGTTGCAGATTTCCCTATAGCTTGGCTTGGTGTAACATATATATCGATGCAGTGTGATTATTTATTGACTAATATGTCATCTGGATGATTTTCCATCATGTTTGATATCACTTGTACCGACAGCAAAGTTGATACTGACATTAATATCTCATAATAGCTTGCTGTCAGACAGTGGAAATGTCAAAAATGCATGCCAAGACAAAACGATTCAAGCTGTGCAAAGGTGGGATTGGTTAAGTTTATGGAAAGATTGTGGTTTTGTTTTAATATAGATGCTAGGAAAAGATTAAGGTTTAGTTTAAATATTGTATTTCATCCATAAGGTTGTCTCACAATGACTGTAGTAATATTTCAACTAAACTACAAGCAAGGTTTCGTGTTTGTGGAGTCTTCATTGTGCACATGTGCCCACTGTGGTAAAGACAAGATTCTTTCTTGACAAATTACTTTAAAATTTTATCTATGAGTCATTTCCAAAAACAAACATTATCGCTTTTTCAGGCATATCATGTTTACTTTCCTACATGTATAGTTTGCTGTTTTGACTTTGCTTTTGTCATGCACTATTTCATTTTCTCTGGACCTTTCTTAACTCTTTAAAACCTGACGTGTCATCACTGACACACCTTGCGCATATGCACTGGATGGCTGTGACTCTTTCACTGTTTGTGCAACTGGAAAAATTCCAACGGTTACCTACTCCATGTTCTCCATTTGCACTAAATCATTGAAGCAAATTACCAGTAAAATGAACCCTGCTTACTTACATGGCAATAGACATAATTCTGATTATTTGAAATATTGCATCTTAGCTCCAGATTATTAGGTTTTTGTTGATTATTTACCTAACATTTCTCAATATAAGCAACAAAGACACTTAAAGTCCACCTTATATGTGCTGAGAAAAGGCTGAAAGGTGACAGAATGGGCAAAACACAGAATCAAGGTTATGCAAAGTACGTAGAAACACAGATATAAATTGTATTTTTCGTTCATAAATGTTGATTACATGTGTCTGTGGCAGCAGAAATTGCTTTTTTTTTTTTGTCATATGAACCATAAAGCAGTAGAGAAACCTGTATCCTACGTCCTGAAGGTGAAGGAGTCCATGTCAGATGAAAAATATAATCCTCAGACAGTGTTTTGCTGGATTAACGCTTTAAAACCAGATGTGTCATCGCTGACACACCCTGTGCATATACAGTTTGGATGGCTGTAACTCTAACTAACTATTTGTGCTACTGGAAAAATTCCAACAGGTTCCAAAAACTAAGACACTGACTTTAAAGGTTTTATTGAGTTATTACGGTAATTTCACTAATGCCTGTACTAGAAGCTGGAGAATAAGCCGTTTTAACAGAATTATAACATGCAGTAAATTGTAAATGACTGCTAGATTTTGAAAGATCTAAGTGCTCTGGGAAAAAAATGGGCAAAATGACTCACTCACAACATATTTTCAAACATTTTTACAGTCAAAATAAGAAAAAAAGTCCAGATCATTTTAGGCTTAAGGTTTAAATGGTTAACTTTACTATACCTTAATCATGATATGAGTGTAGGGAAACTAAATGAGGATGCTGACAGTGAACATTTTACACTAGCAATGTGAGGTACAGATGGCTGGCACACAGCAAAAAAAAAAAAAAAAAAAGCAGAGCTTAAATGTGCCTTGGCATTGATTCAAGCTCTGCTGGTGAGATGGAAAACTATTCTTCCCAAAGATTGTGATGATGATAGTAGACAGTCTTTTCTATGTGCCCATCCACTTCTCCCTCTGGCTTTTATGCAAGTTAAGATCTATAGTAATACCAAAAGGCTGGTGTACTTTTAACTACAAACTCTTCATCACAGGTTACACAAGTGTGAAACTGTCCATCTCAGTGTCTGGGTCCTATAAGATATAAGATGCAACTTTTTCACATGGTCCATATTCACACTTTGGGAACCACGGGTGTAGCACTTAACACATTTTCATAATTGTCAAACCATTCAGTGATCATTATTACTCCTTCTTTTCTTATCCAGGCTCTTTTCTTTAATTTTTCACCTCACTTCCTCCTTTAAAATAAGGCTCTGAACATTGTATTAATTGCCCAGTTCTTTGAGAAAGCACTTGAATGAGCAAAGGGTTTGTCTCCTTTCTGTACCTACACTGGAAAAAAATCCAAATCTTACCAAGTGTATTTTTCTCATTTGTAGTTAAAATAATTCATCACACTTAAAGTAAGACATAATCACCTAAAGAGTAACTTTTCAGCGAGATATAAAGAACTTATGTTTAGACAATAGATCTGGAAAATCTTATTTCAAGAAATCTTACCAAGATAATTTTCACTTGTTCCAATTGGCGGATTTTTTTTTAAAAATTCAAGCAAAAAAAAAAAAAGCAAAAGTGTGATGAGATATTTTGACTAGAAATGAGAAAAATACACTTGGTAAGATTTGGATTTTTTTCAGTGTACCTGGCCCACTTTCACAGACTTACACATACACTGCAAAAAGAAAAAAAAAATCAGCCAGTGGGGTAAGAAAAAACAATTCTTAAAACAAGCAAAAAAGTCTCAACTAAAAAACATGATGTGCCGTTGAACTAGACAAAAATGCTAGAATTTGAGCAAACAGTCCTTAGTACAAGAAATAAAATCACACTCATTTAAGACAGAATTACTTTAAGTGAGGAATTTTAGTCTTTGTCATGTTTTAAGCCTGTAAATAACAATAAATGGTAAAATAAATAAATAAGTTAGTTCCTGTCATTACTCAAGATTTTTAAATTGAGAAGTTGTGTAAGTGTTTTCAGTCTTAAAATAAGGAAAACAATCTTGAACCTTTGCTGGGATAATTTGCAAAATGTTGCCATTTATTACTAGCAAAATCTGCTTTAGGCCTGAAAATTTTATTAAGAAAAAGTTAGATTAAAACAAAAAAGAATATTTTTCTTATGTAAAAAGTTCTTTTTCTATTTAGATGAAAAATAAGACAAATGTTTTGAAATAAGGCTTTTTTCATTTTCTTGGTCATTTTTTGCAGTGTAGTGCAACAGCAAAGTGAAAATATCTTTCAAAATGTGATACAAGCACCAACAAGCACTTGCCATAATTATTTCGTAGAGGTTACTTTAAAAAAAAATAAATAAATACATTGGCCACCTGAAATTCAAGATGGCTGCCATTCTACAGTAACTGATTTAGTTGATCTTGGTGTTAGAGTAGATTCTGAAGTACAGGGAATCCAAAAGGACAACTCTAAGATCTATTTGGAGTTTATTTCTACTATTTCAGCCCAAAACAGTGAAAAATTAACAGGGATCATGGCATTTGCAATGATATGAAACAAACATTTATTAAGAGTGATACATCTACAACATGTATTTCCACTTATTTTGCACATTTTAGAATCTTTTAGCTAGAACAGATCTCCCAAATATCATGTCCATGTCCAAATTAGTCCATGGCTATAATTTTGTTAAAGTCTACACACACATTGGTCCTAGAAGTTACTGTCAGAAGTCCACCTAATTATTCTTGATTGGAAGGAAGTTGTTTCGTGATTCAGAAGTTCAAAAATCAGATTCTGCATGGTCTAAAATGTATGATTCGGTACCAGAATCATCAGCATTTTACTGAGACAGACACACCTGTTTTTAAGATAAATCCAAAGTGGGCTAAACAGATAGGAGACCAGAGCATGTCTTTTAACCTGCCAAAGGAATGTCATGGCCTCAAAATCGGATGTAACCATGGACAACAAAACCACCTAAAGTGTCCTTAAAACTTTCACCACCTCTCAGTACATTCAGTGCCTTTTTTTTCTCTTTTTTTGCATTTCATAATGTTTATCATCCACCTTTTTATTCACCATCATTTACAGTGAGGGTTGCAGTGTGTTCATACTTGATACCCGATGAATATGATAATCATTGCTTTTATAATCAGTTTGAAAGAACTAACCTAAAGTCAGGACAAGGTCAGCTGGTAATACATGACTTCTTTGACCCCTGATGTAACTGTTACCATAATGGCTTCAATTAAAAGGGACCCTTGTGCCGTTAAGTGTATTACCAGGAGTCAATGAATATAATAATGTCTATGTAAATTAGTGGAAGTACACTTATCTTGTGAAAAAATCTATGTATAAAATGGAGATGGGTCAGAGTTCCTCATTTAATCTGTGAAGTATCTCCCTGACAAACTTGGAAATTGCACAAAATTACAAACTTTCTGTAACATAAGCTATATGTGGTGTTCATGGTCTTTTTTTTATTTTTTTTTTTTTGGGGGGGGGGTCCAAATGGCACAACCAAACATGTCTGCTACATTTTAGCAGTATTGACATAAAGGTAAGAAAAAAAAGGGAGCCAGCCAATGCTCTGATTGTGCTCCGGTACAACAGCAGTGGACCGTTAAAAAAATAACGATCCCATAATTTTTAACAGACTTTTCCATTCTTAATGATTGATTGCGGCGGTGCACATAAAGGGATTACGCATTGATCTTCTTCGGCTCAAATCAGGGTTCTTACTTCACCACCTGAGCGAGTTAAACCAAGCAGAGACATGTTCGACCCATAATCTTGCATTTTCTCAGATTCATTTCACCTGCTGCACGCACCGTTTTATCTGGAATGCGATAAGTGGTGGAAATGGCAAAAGCTGTCAGGGATCACATTTGAGTGTAGAGCTCAAGTGAAATGATATCGGGAACGTTTCCTATCTCCTTTAAAGCGCAGACTTGTCACAGCGACGTAGCTTTTATATGAATATTTAAGAAAGGAAAGTACACATGCGTTGCAAACTTGACGCAAACATGTTTTAATGAGAATATAATTGGTTTTTAATGGTTTTTCTGCGCCCCAGGGTTGAGAAAGCCACTCAGTCTGGCTAAGTTTCAATTTAAGTGCAATAAAGTTTAAAAATGTTAATGCATCAGTGATGGCACTGCCGCTGCAGAACCCCTTCCATTGCAGTAAAGTGTGAGTAATGCATTGTGTGCAAATGTTTACTGCTAATTGCTCAGTGCCAGCTTGACCGTCTGCTACTTTACATTCCCATGCACTCTGGATACAAAGGAGAGAGGCCTTGTGTTTACCAGGTGTGGACTGTACTAATAAAGGGACGAGGATAGCATGACAACTCCCCTTCACATTTCATAACAGAGGGGCGCCTGCCAGGCACCTTTTGGCACTTAACGAATCGTGTTTACAGCGACCAACACAATTTATAGCTCCTGTCCACGACTGTTTGACAAGCTGCCTGCGCACTCGCATATATTTCCCCCACTCCAGTGGTTCACAGCAAAGACGTCCTTCTCATTCTAGTCCAGTGTTTCCTAACCTTTATGAGCTGTGGCACATATTTTACAGCAGAAAAATCACAAAGCACACCACCAAACACAAATGTCAAAAAATGTATATTTACTGTGAAATATAATGCAAATCTAGTCTCAATTTTCTTACTCAGTGTGAAACCTGGACTTGTTTAGTTGAACACAAAGCTGATATTCTTGCAGGAGCTGAAGAAAGACGCGGGGCATTTGGAACGAGAAGCGGGGGGGGGGCATTGCGTAGGCGACTCTTCGGACGGAACCCCAGTTTAAGGATTGAGATCCGTATAGTAGAGGAATGTGCCCCCAGCCCCAATCCGATCCACAGGTCTGCACATCATCAGTGAATGTGGCTTTATCAACAGAACACACCACATCGGGGGGCTGGTTCACTTTAATTTTCACTTTGCAAAGGAAAACTGTCGCTGTAGAGTGGATCACTGGTGCGTGCAGGCTTATGTATCTACGTCACGCCACTCGCTTAGAGTACCAGTCAGGTGAAACTGTCTAATCTTCCACGGCACACCTGATGATTTCTCATGGCAAACTTATGTGCCGCAGCAGTGGTGGGAAATACTGTTCTAGTCCAGTGTTTCTCAAACTGTGGGGTAGGCCCATAAGGAGGGCATGAAAGCTTGCTGGAGGGGCATGGGATCACTCCTGGGCGTCTTTTTTTTTTTTTTCTTCTTCAGGTTAGAACGGGTTCCTCGAGTAGGGTACACATACCCCCAGGGGTACTTGGAGGAACCCCAGGTGGTACTTGAATTTTTTGGGGGAAAAACACATTAAATAAGTCATCATGTACCAGATATAAAATAATAAGAATAATGCTGAAATATAAAACACAATGAATACATTCATATGATCGTTTAATTGTCAATCATCTTGTTTAAGCTTTGGTAACATTTTATTCACAATGAGTTTATTTGAGTAATTAAGAAATTATTTTTTTGTTGATGAAAGGTTAATTTATGAATTAATGACTGGTTTATTTATTTTTCTTATCAATGAAACAGAGCACTTTTCAGTTTATATTTTTGCACAAAATTGACTTTTAAAAATGTGTTGTTTTTTTTATTTTACAGTTCAATATATGTTGTCTGTCTGACACCTTTGGCACAGGAACAAATTTTGTCAAATTTTTTTTTCAATCAAAAATGCTGAAGTGAGAGTTGGGGGTACTTAGCTAAAAAAAAAACAACAACAAAAAAAGTATATTTCAGGGGGTACTCCACTGTAAAAAGTTTGAGAACCACTGGGTTGGAACATGTAGCAGGTGGAACTAATTTTTTAGTGTTGGACCACCCAGGACTCATTTTAGGGACGTACAACAGACAAATCTACTGTCATGTTGATCTGTCACTAGACTAGACAAACAGTTTAGGTTTGGGGAACGGACAAGGATTGGACTGGAAAAGAAAACTGTGCAGTGTTTCTGTTTTTGTAGTTTGTACAGTTTGCACTTTAATGTTCTGAGATGTGCAGTGTAAACTCATTGTAGCCACTGATATTGTTAAAATGTTTATCTTTGTTACCAAAATTAGTTTGTTGTTAAAAAAAAAGTGACTTTACTGTTATAGTTTTAACATAATTGTGCATTTCCTATTTTTATTTGGAAAAATGTTGTCTCAGGGGGCAGTCTTGTTGAGTTTATTTGTATTGTTCAAGCAAAAATCTAAGTTATTTTTAATTTGAACAAAAAAAAAATTCAAGGAAAAACAAAAAGTGTTGTTAAAATATTGATTGAGATTGAGAATCACTGTTGTGGTCCAATAGAGAGGCTAGTTTAGAAACAGAACAGGTTACAGAAACCTAGTCAGTGAGTACTGCAAACATTTTAACCCTAAAGTAGTAACACAGTCAAAACTCATTAAAAAAAAAAAAGACAATACTGTAAACAGCAGTCAAAAAACATAAGGAAAACTGTAAAAAAAAAAAAAAACAGAGTTGGTCTTACTGCTCTGTTTTGTCCCTATTCCACTGGGACTGTACTGAACATGCTTAGATGTCTACAGAAAGAACAAGGTCTATTCTACCGGCATGTTTGGAATTTTTTTTTCCTATTGAGCAAACGGCTGAATATTTGAAATAAGTCATACATTCACAACGCTCACCACAGACACGACAAGGTTTAGCTTCATCAGTAATGACACTTTTTGATTATTCTTCCAAAAACATCTTTTAACTGGGCAGTGTAGCTGAAAAAATCCCAAAATTGTCCATTTAAACCTGGCAGTAAAGCTCACAATCGCAGTCAACATTGAGTTTGACATCAAGCATTTCAGGGTTGACAGCATTTTCAGTGCTGATAAACAAGCTTTATCCTGCTCAGCGGTGTTACAGCTCTTTTATGATTTTAGAAGGGAAATGTTGTCGAATTTCTGCAGAAAATGAATGCAGTCTTTCTCAAATGTGGAGGCAGCTCCTCGTGAACCTTCCTACCCTTGATACTGTTGCACCCAGGTTCATCCAAATGGCAATGTCCAGAAACCTGCCAAAAGAAGACATTCCTGCAAGGTGAAAAGACAGACCAAACTAGAAATATTTTTTCTGATGACTTCTTTCTTTAGTGATTTATCAATATTTATTATTGTATCTTTTGCATTTTTCAGTGGCATCCGGTATTTTCCTATGTTTACTTTACTGGTTTTGTAGATGTTCAGAGTAAACTCAAAGATTATTATCCCACAACAGAGAAAAGTGAAGAAATAGTGACTTTTTATTACATAACTGAACGTGAAAACAAGCATCAATAACTGCTGTCATTTGTCAAACTTCATGAGATTCATTGTGGAATCAGTGTTGGAGAAAACCAGTGGTGTCAAAGTCATTTTGGCTCAGCCCAGTTTGCTCTCAAGTGGGTCGGACCAGTAAAATAATGACATAATAACCTATAAATAACGATGACTCCAAATTTTTGCCTTTATTTTAGTTCAAAAAACCCCCATTAAATTATAAAAACATTTACATTTTACAAAAAAGATGTGAATCACCTGAAAAAACTGAAATTTTATTCGAAAAATTAGCACAATTTTATATCACAATATTATACCTCAACTTATTATTTATACATGTGCATTACACACAATGTTACACAAACATGTGGTAACAGGCATAATGTTGAAATTTTGGCGTTTGGTATTAAAATAAGAACAATTTTTTACAATATTACATCTCAGCTTATTATTAACACAATTTACAGATCGCAGTGGCTCTATAAATGCACAAAACATTTAGTAACTGGCAGAATATTGTTAAAATTGCACATTTCAGGTTGTTCAAATTTAGTTTATGTATTTGTTTGTGTTTTATTGTGAAAGGATAGTTTTGTAAATTTAAATATTTTCATAGTGTAACATTTTTTTGTTTTTTTTCACAAATTTTCAAAAAGATAATCTGTAGTTGTCATTATTTATGGATTATTATGTTATTATTTTACTTGAGATCACACTGATCTGCATGTGGAGCCTGAACTAAAATGATTTTGACACCCTTAACCGTTAATATCTTCAGTATAATTTTTAAAGTTTCATCCTGCGGGCCTGACTGGAACCTTTGGTGGGCCGGATTTGGCCCACGGGCCGCGTGTTTGACACCCCTGCAGAAGATGATGGCGTTTCCATGTTCACAACAGAGTCTCTGAATGTAGAAATGGGTCAAATCTGATGTCGATTTTAATGCATTTGATGCTTTGCGTCACCGGTGGTTCTTCAGGTCTTTCGGGGTTAATGCTCCAGAGGTGAAATTTCAATGCTACTGTCGTTATCAGGATATAAAATCCAACAACACAATCTCCATATACACTTCTTCCAAAAAGGATATATTCAAATGTAACCTCTTTTAACATTTCAAGCAGTGCAGCGTATATAAATGACATGTAATTGGTTACCCTTCCATAACACACATACATGCAAACACCTCAAAGTAGACTTGTTTGAGGTTTTGAGCAGTGATGCGGTCTTGCTCGGAGACTGCTGCTTTAAGTGAAGATCTTCAAAAGTAGCTGCGAGAGCGGTGGAATGCTGACCTATTTAGCTCTGTTGTAAAGCACAAGGGGTCTGTGGGAACAAGAGAGCATAAACACACTCAGGCAAAAGTATGCACGCGGCTTATACATGCAAAAATAACATGCTATAGGTACGGATAAATACACCGATGTGAACGTACACCTCAGCTAAGATAAAGAAAATAATCCACCCTCTGAGAGACAACACAGATAATGTATTCGGTTTCGCACCATGACAATGTGGCCTCTAAGCCACTGATACCCGAGGCTGAGTTTTTTTATTGGACTGTGTGTGTGTGTGCGTGCGTGCATGCATTTGCATGCCCGAGGTTGCTCTGCTCGGTGCATGAGTTGGAAGTTGGATCCAACTCACGCTGCCTCCGAGCCAGTGACACCTTCTTGTTTCGCCATCACTTTGATGTGCTGTCTGATTCTTACAACTTATTCTTTCTTCGTACCTCCTGGTTAGTCCTGCTGCGCGGCGGGATGCCTGGGCGCTGAGTGGTCTGGATTACATAAGTAGCCAGCAACACTCAAACTGTTCGAATACAATTTTCATCACGGCATTGGTGTGTATTTAGCCTCTGCACACATATTTGCTTCTGCCTCTAACTGCATTTTTCAACAACTTATTCACTTTTTGGTTTTTGTTTCTAAAGATGCAGTCAGAAAATGTATCTTTCTACTGCGTTGTGCAGTGTAGGCTGATTGCTTGTGATGAATATTGTGTGTTTTATTCATTTTTAATATTTGTTTCTCTCTTGCAAATGCTTATCGGAGTACCATTAGAAATTCCAGCTCATGGATTTTCTAACAAACTAAACCAAATACCCCATAAAGCCTGAGGCTAGATTGTTTTTGGTCAAGTGTTAGTATTTACTACAGGTGGTGTGTGTGTGCTTTCAGAGGTAGCTGAACTTTCCATATTGTGCATCTTATTTTCCATTTCCCTCAGCACTGCATCATAAATATGAACCCAAATCCTAGCTTTGTTATGAAAATATTGTGTTTATGGGAATTTTAAACGTTTCAAACGAATAATGTGAAATGGTAATGACAGCTGTGCAATGTTGATTATGCATTGAATGTTTTAAGTCAAATGTTCCTCTGTAAAATCACCACAATGTTAATTCTACATGCTGAATCTACTCCAAAAAAGCTTCTACAGTGGCTGTTCCCATAGAACTCCACTTACAGAAATGTCACCTTCAACTAAATCAAAGAAAAGAACAGCATTTAACATTGGACGAGCCACGGAAAATCACCATAATTGATATTTGTACAAATAAAACCCTACCAAAAGACAAAAATGCACTCTGAATTAACTCTGAAAGACATGAAACAGGCAGTGTACTGTAAATCAAACAGTTTCTTCATTACATATAGACTGAAATAGAATAGAACGCTTCCTGGGCCAAAGCCTCCAGCTGGGTCTGGTTGGATGGTCTCCTACCCATCACTCTGGTCTTCAGCTCGCTCCACAGATTCTCCATATGATTTAGGTCAGGACTTTGACTGAGCCATGTCCTTGAACCACTAATGCACTACCTTGGAGGTAGGCTTGAGGTCATTGTCCTGCTGGGATGTCCAATCAGAACCAATCTGGAGTTAGTATAGTGAAAAATTGCTTAAGAAATGTTAAATAGAGAGAAAAAATTCTTTGGGAACAGACACAAAAGTAGCACTGGGTCTTTATGAGTTAATCTAAAAATTTAGTGAAAGAAATTAATTGAAAAATTGTGATAAACCACTTAGTAAAGGTTAAATGTGTAAAAGAAGAAATAGTTAGCACAAGCTGTAGGTCTTAAAGGGTTGACACATTTTTAGTGATTCTGAACTTGATATAAAAGGTTAAATTCACAAATGCTTGATAGTAATGTATACCATGTCGACCCATTCCACTTCACCTGCTCATCCTCCTATCTTTATTTGCTTTGCTGCAACATTAAACATGTGTAGCACATATTTCCACTCACTGGTGTGCTTTGAACACAACTATTTCCTCTCCTGCATTTGAGTAAATACATTATTATTTTTCATGTATTTTTCTGTGCATAGCCTCCCTTTGTGCTACCATCTTTGAGGCAGGCATTAACAATTCTCAAGCTCATTCCATAATTCTGAATCGTTTTCGTCAAGGCTCCTACAGACTGTAAGAATTCAGAATTACAATAAAGTTATTGTGTTCCACACTGTGCATCACAGATGTAATCAGTGGAAGATTTTACTTGGAGAAAGAGAAAGAGGTTTTCACAGGGTTTCATGGGAGAATGGAACGTGGGAATCCATATGTTAATGGATCCAACAAAAGTTTTACAGAAATAACATGAAACTGTTGGTTGTTGTATCGTACTTTGAATCAACACACTATCCAGGTGTCCTTAACCCTTTAAACTCTGAAGCCTAAAAAGGCCCGCCTGGACCTTTTTTTTTTTTTTTTTTTTTTTCTTATTTTTACCAACTATGTAGTGACTAATTTATTAGGGTTTAGAGAAAACCAGACAATTCATGTTGGTTTAAGTTAATATTAAAATGATACATCATTTATTTATTTTCAGATATTTCAGTTGATTGTTAACAGTAAAAATAAGTCACAACAAAGCTAATAATTAAGAGAAAATGCTTTAATTTATGTAATTTTAGGGAGTGTTTTTATTTTGAAGTCTAACAAAACAGGAAGTACCTTTTAAATTGTGTGGATGAAAAGAAAAACCTTTACATTTAAAATGGTGAGTGCCAGGTACCTGTTCATGTTGTTAGCTGCAGCTTGTTTTATTATAAATGCTCAGTTTGAGTCATTAAACGCTGAAACTCTAACTGAACTAGAAACTAAAAGGTTAGAAACTATGCTGTGAGTCATTTTGCCCATTTTTCCAGAGCACTTTTTTTTCCAGATCTTTCAAAATCTAGCAATTATTGACAATTTACTGCATGTTATAATTCGGCTAAAATGGCCTCTTCTCCAGCTTCTAGTACAGGTGTGAGAGAAATAACCGTAATGACCCAATAAAACCTGTAAAGTGCAACATCTCAGGTTTCAGAAACTGTTGGAATTTTTCCAGTTGCACAAACAATGAATGAGTTACAGCCGTCCAAACTGTATATGCGCAGGATGTGTCACCAATGACACGTCAGGTTTTGAAGAGTTAATGCACAACAGGAGCAAGACCAGTGTTGAAAAAAAACTATGCAGCTCTAAAAACATAAAAGTATTAATAGCAAAATTTTTCATTACAAGTGAAAGTCCTGCTCTGAAAAAACTACAATAACTACCTCTAAGATGTACCGGAGTAGAGGAGCAAAACACTTTTGATCAGTTTGTTGTTTGTTTCAATGGTTTGAGAAGCTGGTAGACATAGTGGTTTGTTCATACAACAATGGTATTAGAACACAAAAGTTGTCCGCTCATGTATGTGATAAACTTGGGTGTACGCAGACTGAAAGAAAATGTCGTCAGTGTCTATGTCGCTATAGTTGTACAAAAACTAAGCTGATGACCATACTCTTCTAAAAGTAGTATGTGTAATGTACCGAAAAACCTCCAAAGTCAAAGATGTGAACCTAAAAAAAAGCCAACATGGAGTGATAATTTTCCCCAAAAAAATTAGATTTTAGTATTGGAATAAACGTACATGTCATTGTGTGAATTCCCATTGGTTGTTGAGTAGATGTAGGTTGTATCAGGGACGGTAATTGGAAAGGAACACATCTCAATCAACTGGGGTGGCACTGGCACCTGAGTTGTCCAATCAGGTTCCAGAGGTGGCCAGCAGCTAGTTAGCAATATTTTCCTGGGCATGACCCGCCCTACTCTGCCTCTGATTGGCTCATCAGTCCTCATGCCTAAAGTTAACCAATCTAATAAGTGAAGGCAGCTAGCACTGGCCAATTAGAGGCAGAGTAGGGCGGGTCATGGCTTCACCATCCTGGGGGAAACAATGGGCAATTTCGCTCACAAATTCTACTGAATGGTGCACATAAGAGGGATTTAGAAGTTCGTATACTCAATGCTGACTGAAAAATAAGTAGGTATACCCTGGCCTACACCTCTGCTTTGAACATCATTCCTTACATTAGTACCATTACTTCATGGTACCTAATAAAGCAGGTACACTCACTGTTCATGCAGAGGTGGACCTTACAGATCCTGGAGACCACATTGGACCTGAGATTGTTGACTCACTGTCCTCCCTGGAACTGTTGCTCTCACTATCTTGTAATGCATACAGAGATGACCAGAAATAGTCACTTGCCCGATAAAGGGTTAAATATCTTTTGGTAAGAGATCAGTCCTGGTAACTAATTTGCAGTTCTTTCTTAATGAGGAGCAGTGACTGTCCCCTTTGACCCTATGGTTTTTGGTTTGTTTTTCTGCCGCGGGTGGTTAAAGCAGTTGGTGCACTTCCATGACTGTCAGGTGAACTTCAGCATGTTGAAAGTTACCCATGTTACTGGGCTTAGCGCTTAATCTGTGATGCCACAAACCTGCATGACGTCGTGAGCCAAATGAGTCAGAAGGACCCAGTCCCGCTCACCTCACGTCTTCACTCACTGCTTTACAGACTTTGAGCCGTGCTCCCATTAAGTCCCTGGCTTGTCCCGATGTCACATCTTGAAGTGACTGACGGCTTTGTCACAGACGTTTTGAGCCTTTGATGGCTACCTTCCATGAGTCTTCAACTTCTGCAGACTTTGCTTTGGGGAATTAACACAGTGTTCATGAAAGGACAGGGGACGGTGCTGAAATTTACAAGGAAACACTGCATTAACCCATAAAGACCCAAACATCCACAATTAAACAAAACCATCTACTGATCTAAATTGTTTAATGCCTGCTGATCCACTAATCCTATCAATACATGTAAATAATTCTTGTAAAATGCAGTTTGTCATCTTTTCATGGTCATCAGATATGGTGAGGAAAGATAGCTCTATATTATTTAGTCAAATGAAATCTGCACAGGTTGAGGTAAAGCATCTGTGATCACTTATTCAGTACCTTTCTTGTGATGAATTTATAGGATAATGTCCTTCAGAAACTGTTCAGAGACTGGTTGGAAACACTAAAGGGTCATTGTCAGTGAAAATATAGGAGCAAACATATCTTTCACAATGGTGTTCGATGGATTTCCAATAGAGAAACGCAAAAAAGATCAAAATTAGCTCTAAATTAAGATAGTAAACATCTAAAATATCCAATAAATACAAGGAAAACTACATTACTGAATATATTTTAATCCATAAACACCCAAACAACCACCGCAAACCAAAACCATCTACTGATGTTAACTGTTTAATACCTGTTGAACCATTAATCATATCAATACATGTAAATAATTGGTGTAAAATGCAGTTTGTCGTCTTTTCAGGGTCATCAGGTATGACCCATTTGGACGCTCAGAGGTTCCGATTTACCAGTAAAACCCATGGAATTTGATCAATGACAGTGGATGGAGACACTTGGTTTATGCTCAGTTAGTGATATATTTTGCAAAAAAAAAAAAAGTTTTCTTTATTTTGCTCTGTTTTTGACATAATAAACAACAACTTTAATCTGAGCCTTTATGAAAATGTACATGATCAGTAAATTAGATACAGTAAAATACCTGATTTTCACTGAAAAAATGCAAAATACAGAGGTTAATATTATAATAAATAAATAAATGCTTATAAGAAAGATTACATATAGAAAAATAAATTTGGGAACAGTAGCACTGGGTCTTTATGGGTTAATAAGGAGATTCGCTGACATACAGGAAAGGACTGTACACTAATTATTGTCCATGTTTTTTCATTTTTACTTTATGTACAGCAATGAATCAAGGGATTATTGACAATTAAACTCTGAGCACATAAGGTATGAAACAGTTATTACTATTTATGGTGCAGTAATGGGGATAGGGTCCCATAATTAAAACTGCACCTCAACTTGAAGTATTTTAATTAGTTATATGCAATGTATGGGTACAACTGACAGTGTTTAAGTAACAATTGTTAAAGTGTATTCTTGATGTGGTCATAACACCTACATTTCATGTTTCGGGTGCAGGTTTATTACACAAATTGGAGTTTGACACCATCATTTTCCAATCTTTCTATTTCCCCATCCACATAGATACACAAAAACCAGGGTTTATAAAAATCTACGCTTTGGAAAAAGACCTGAAACGGCATTTATGTGTTGATGAGAAGCCCAAATATTCACACAAGTGCAGATGAGGCATAAATTTACAATCAAAATGAATTAAATTTGACAAACTTTCTAATAAATCTGACTTTCTTACCTTCAAATGTTTACTTCTGTAATTTTTAGCTGACTGTGTGAACTCAATGGGACCTATCCCTGGATGCATATTTAGATTTTTGCAGCTCACTGAGCTTGTTTGCCATCAGGGCTTGTTTGTCAACAACTTCTCATCTCCTCCCTGCCGTTCCATATTTTTCATTTCAGTTTCTTGTTACTGACGCTGACTGAATATCACTCTTTGTCTATTACCTTTGATAACTGAGAAGTTTATTAATTAGCCAGTGAGAGCAGAAACAAATGGCGACTTGCCGACAAACTTGCAGAACAGCTGCAGTGTTACGCAGGGAGGGGAGTATTTTGTTGCTTTCAGATGCTACGGTCTATTTCTTGTGTTAACAATAGGGTTGTTTGTTGTAAATACAGCATGCATTTCATCCAACATCATATTTATTGGTAGACAGTTTCGTTGGAATGTAGCATCATTTCATTTTTCCAAGCAGGTTGTTAACTGGCAGTTTTATGGTACATAGAGCACCGCCTAGAAAACTGGAACACCACACTTATGTTTCCAAGACAGTTGTAGCTTTGGGTGGAATTTGTTGAGCATTAGTCAAACATCTGTTCAATGTGTGCAGTAATATAATGTTTGTATTGTGTTCTACGCAATACGTCTACATCTTAGCTGTGCTTAAGAGTGTTAGGAGAACAAACGCAGAAATAAATAAATAGAAAATAAAAATGTGCTATTGATCCACAGAAAGAAAGATGGAGAAAATTCACTCCCTCAACAAAAGAGAACACTCCTGTCAGAACAGATGGGATCTTGGGAAATATATATATTGGCTTAAAGGTGTGCAGAAAAAAAAAGAATTATGACAGAAATAATCAGATTAGAAAATCAGCCATCCATCAGTGCAATGATTTAGTTTTTTCCTGATGTGATATATTACCAGCCATTGCACAGGAACATTAAAATCAGTAATTTTACATCTTGTCAAACACCTTTCTTCAGGTGCAGTTTGCTCAACAGGAAACATATTAAAGTGATTTGACAAGGCCTTGAGGCATTCACTGATTTCCCTCACTTTGGAGCACGTAATTTTGTAAATGCCATGCAGAATAATATGTTTTCAGCCAATCATGCAGATGTGTCAAGTACAAAAGTTACAAAATGTACAACTATAGCTGATTATTTGGTTTTTGGATGTGCAACTTATTATGCAGATTTTAAAGAAATAATGCTGAGAAGTTGCGTAGATGTTCAATATGAGAACAAAATGGCTAACTGCATTAGTTCAGCATTTCCTAGAAGAGTTGCCAAGGCGTAAATAGACAACAAACAAACTCGAGGATGTTGTAAAAACAAAGACTTGACTTGGTTGCTTGTTGGCAGAGGAGAGTCCAGTTAAACTTACAACCTCTGGGCTAAAAAGAACTGAGAGGAGCAACCAACGTGGAGAGGCTTATACGAAATCCATGATAACTCGCCAACATTCCCACTTCTTTGTTGGCAGTCGGGGCAGGAAACTGGTCAGCTGCCAACACCTTTGCTCTCACTGGGTGTACCTGCCTTAGGAGGTGACAGTTTATATCTTATAGACCTCCCATTTCGCTGGATTAACAGTCAGATAAGCTACAATAAGGCCTCATGTGCTGAAGATGAGCCCAAGAGTCAGTGTATATCATCTAAATACACACTGAAACCCGCCAGACCTGACATCACCTCTGTAATGAGGTGCCGGGAAGTGGCTGGAGAATTATGCAACCCATACGGCACAACTATGTCAGAATACAAACTACTGGGTGTAACAAATACCGAGGTCTCCTAAGCTGAAAACTTTTGCCTAAACATGGTCTAGTTCTGCTTTCCCCCGGCAGGCCTCTCTGCGCATAACTTTTCAACCTCCAGCACGTTGTTTTATTTTGTAGCTGTTTTTAATATGCTTAAATATCCACCCAGCCCTGAGCCCAGGCAGAACAGGAGCTGAACTGGAGAGTCATAACTCTCCCACACACAGCGAACACCACATTGCGAACATCATTCCTCGCTACAGGCATACCTACAACCTCCATCCACTAGGACAGATGAAACCTTGTGTTCCATCAAGTGGGCTTTTAATGTAGCCAAAAGCTCATCTTTATTTAACTTCTTTGGAAACCCAACACTTTAAGAATCAGATGCTTTCAAGAGCTGCTCTCTTTTACAGAAGTTAAGCAACTCTTCACTTGGGGATTAAACAAAGTCTGTAGCTGAAGCCTTTTCACTTCACTAAGGGGTACATTTCCTACTTTAACCCTTTATAGGACACTCAGAAATACTCTGCAATTCTAAATGTCAACCTCAGTGCATTATTGGAGGACATAACAAGAATGTGTTATTTTTGTGAAATTTTAAAATGTTTTTATTATGTTGAAAATTAAGGTCAGCGAAGTTACCATATTTGGTTCCTTACCTGCAAGTGGCACAAAAAAACTATATGAAAAATACAAGAAAAACACATGTAACGTGAAAAGAATATCACTTCTAGAGCATTACAACATACGTGCTGATCCAGGCACCTGTCAACATCCACATTAACCCTCTGAACATCATTCCTTACATTAGTACCATTACTTCATGGTACCTAACAAAGCAGGTACACTCACTGTTCATTCAGAGGTGGACCTTGCAGACCCTGTAGACCACATTGGACTTGAGATTGTTGACTCACTGTAACTGTTGCTGTTGCTGTCTTGTAATGCATGCGGAAATAACTAAAAATAGTCACTTGCCTTATTAAAGAGTCATATTACTTTTCTAGTTTATGACTGAACCTGTGTATCTGCTACGTCCAGTATTATCAGTATGTCTGCAGTTTGCAGTTGTGTTGTCATGGGAACAGAGATGCTACACATACAGGGGTCACTGTCATAACCAGAAAAAAGAACCAAAAAATGGGGAGTAAATGATCTCGGAGGACTTCAGGAGGCACGTCGTCATGTTGTAGTGCTAAAAATCAACATCACTTCACTGTAACTGTGTACTTACAGAGTAGCTACCCTTAAAATGACAGTTTCTTCAACATCCTGTTTACTAACATATCATGTCAGCACTAGCAAGGTGAGATTTGCTTGCGTGCAACCACTGCAATTTACAGCCAGCCCTGGAATGAAATAGAGGAATGCCCTAAGGCTGGTACATCAAGAAAGTGACACTATCAAAACCAGTACGAAGATCATGAGACAATTTTTTTTCCAGCTTACTGTCTTGGTATCAAACCTCTGAGACTAACACAATTCCCAGAGCTATTACTTTTTTTTTCCTCGGACGTCGAACTGTTATCAAGTTATGTTGTGTTTGAGTCAGAAATGAGGGTGATACATGATTAATCATGAGACCGGCTAAGCTTCGGTGAAAGTGTTGCTGGCAAATGCTACACAATAACTCTCACAACTGCCAACTTTCACCTCTTGCACGTTGTTCTGTTCAGGGAAGACATTAGGTTTTATTATCAGTTAATGAAAGAATCCTGTCAGTCACTGCAGTGTTGTCAAACTGGTAAACACCTGCTATAAACAACTGAAAATGTAATAAAATATGTTCTGACATGCCCATAAATGACATATTAGTATTCTGCACCCATGAAATAGAACCAGCTTTATCTGCTGATTTTTATGCTGTTTAATTTATCCGTTGAATTATTGACATTTAGCTTAATCTGAGGTAGTTTCAACCAAAGACCAAACAACCAACAAAAGATATGTTCTTTGGGAGTCTTTATTCAGTCCTTTTTTTTTTTAATGTATTTATATGTTTATCAGAATATGTTTTTTTTTTGCCTCAGAGGGAAAATAAAGATGTATATTTTATCAGAAGAGGGATTTTTAATGCAACATGTACACACTCAGTGCTGTTTTTACTCATGTGTCGATCAATCACGTATTTGTAAGAACACAAACGTGTGTTTTCTGCAAGACAACACAAAATCTACCCAACTGGGCTTGACTTGATCTTAGGCTACATTCAGACAGCAGGTCTTAATGCACAATTCGGATTTTTGGTTGAAATCCAATTTTTTTGTGTGCTCGTTCATATTACACATTAAATGCAACTTCTATCAGTTTTGAGTATGAACTGAATGTGACCATGAAGTGATCCACATGCGCAAAAGAGGTCCTGATGTAATACGTGACCACACAGGCAAACACTGTGTTTACGGAAATAAGAATGCTTTTCCTGCCGCTCCTTCTCTTGGAATGCAGAATTGTGACTCTTGCCACATTTCAATGATGTAAAGGTTGGATAAATGGGACCTGGCCGTTCAGACTGAAGTCACATTGCAAAATATCAGATACATATCAGATTAAGGACCACATGTGAAAGTGGCCTGGGTCAGATTTGAAAAAATCGGATTTTTACTCTCTTTAACAGATCTGATACAGGTCACATATGGGCAAAAAAAAAAAAAAAAATCGGATTTGGGCCACATTTGCCTACAGTCTGAACATAGCCTTATAGATCAGCACTCTGCTCTGATCAGTGGGCAAATGAATACTTTGAAGATCTCTTCAGCTGGGAAAAAAAAAAAAAAAAATCCTCTTCAAAGATCTACTTATGCAACAGATGGGATTTCACCTCAGGTCTTCCATGCGGGAAACCACAGATTTACCAGTCAGCAAAAGACCCAATGAATCTTTCCTAACTGGGAGAGGTATGAATGCTTATAGGGTTTCAGGCAAAACTGTGAGTTCTTCTTTCTGTCATACGGTGGCTTCCCCATCCTCCCCTGGGGCAGTGAAAACAACCCCTAGGGGGTCAGGGGGTCATCTGCTTACACCTGTAAACAAAGCCCACCCGTGGGTGGGCAATCCAAATGGCCAATAGCGACCTCAGACCAGGCAATCCCGACCCAATCTCTAAAAGCAGCCCTTCAGGAAAAACGAGGGGAGTAATTAAGTATCCAGTGTGTCACTTTTAACCAAAATCATCAGGGTTCAGTAATGTAGCAGAGCTTGATTTACGTCACAAGCCTTCTGGGCACGATTTATAACATGAGGCAACGCTATAGAATATAGAAACCATATGGATTTAGTTTTCCTTTTCTTCGACTGGATCCTTGGAAGCAGAAAAGCACTGTAGAGAAAATCCACCAGTTAAACAGAAAGCCATAAAGCTGTGTTCTCAGAAAACACTTGACCATACATCAACTACTCAGCCACAGAAGTATAATATTTTTTTTAATAACACTGAACTACAGGAACTGAAGCACTGAAGCAAGAGTCTTGGGAATCTTTTAACCCTTTAACACCTGAGATTTTATTTCAGGTAAACGTGTTGCTGTGATTCTGTGTCTGTTTCAGGGTCATAAAAGCTGCTGTGAGTATGTGCTTGTGTTCCTTTTCTTCATTGGTTTTGTTTTACTGTGTGTTTTAGGGCAAAAACAGGGTGGAATAACAAAAAAAGACAGAGGGGAATTGAAGTTTGACAGGTTTTGACTAAGTACAGGACTCAGAATGTACATCAATAACAGATTTAGGATGCTGAACATGAACTGGAACACACTGAACAACAACAAGGATTTGAATTTTGGCCCAATAGTTTTTGCTTTAGGGCTTTCCTTTTTTTTTTCTAAATCAGTCTAGTTGCTTTTTGACACCTGGTTGAACTCTAAAAAGCAGTTATCACGGTGAAAACTTCATAAAAATACAGTAAAAACAAGTGGTGCCGGGCACATGAAACCCCGCCCCTCGCATGTATTGTAGCTTATTTTGGCATCGATCCAGCTGATGTCATCAGGTCTATGCATGTACTGATATCAGCATATCAATTGCCTCTATATATGTGCCAAGTAAATTGAGACAAAATAGATGTTTTTTTATAGACATGTGAAATTTCGCCCATTATAAGTAAATGGGAGAAGAAAAAAAGATTTTAAAAATTCATAAAAAAAAATTAAGTTTGACCTGCTTTTCCCAAAATTGTATCACATCTATTCTGGGTGACTGGCAATCTATAAACCAAATTTGGTATGAATTCAAACAAACAAATAAACAAGCTGAACCAAAAACATTACCCTTTGCCTCCGCTTCAGGGTAAAAATAAAGAAAAATCATGACAACACTGCAGTAAAAAAAAAAAAAAAAAAAAAACCTGCAAGGAAAGCCCAAACCCTCTATTTTTATAGTGAGTCAGTTTCACTCACTGCTCCATGTTTTGCTTCTCATTGTACAGGTGGTGAGAGGTGCACTGAGCATGCTCAGATGTCTGTGGAAAGAACAAGGTCTATTCAATCAGCACGGTTTAAAATGTTTCCTATTGAGCAAATTGTTGAATTTTTAGGAATATTTTTTTAAAAATCTGATACTCAGATTGCTCACCACTGACATGTCAGGGGTTAAAGGGTTAAAACACGCTGAATGGAACATAAAACTGTGGGAAAGTCATGAAAAGTTGAAGATGAGATCGAGTGACTTCTTAAAACTACAAGGTAAAACCAGATTTAAAAATATATTGGTTTCTTTTTTGTTTTTGTTTTTTTTTTAATACTGAAAGAGGGGAATTCAAATAATGGGGGTTTCTCTGAGTGGCAGTAAAGAAATCTATGTGCTCATCTCTATTAGTTAAAAGCAGCCACAAGTAACACTAGAAGCTGAAGGGATGAGTGGAGCTGCTCAGGTGCACCGGGACCACAGAGGATGCTTATATATGAATAAATAAATGAATAAATAAATAAATATATGTGTATACAATATGGGACTTGTATCCACAGTGGAGGAATAGCTACCTACTGCCTCGTCGTGCTCAAGTGCCCTAAAGAGACGTAATATTAGATCAGCGGGTTGCGCAGTGCATTGTATTCCATCATCCTCACAATATATCAAATTGATGTCTTTTCATCCTAATTGGTGCATCTCTCTTATCCATCTGTGGCTGCCGCTCGTCTTCTGGGACCTCGCCGAGTTCATCACAGACATATGTTGAGGAGAACAGCGTCAGAGATAAACACGACATATTACAGCTGCATTTGTCACAGGACAGCTAGTTTTAGAAATTATGAAAAAAAAATCGTAAAGGAAAAGGCAAATGCATGTTATGTTAATGCATATTGAACACAATGACAAGAATATATTGCTTTTGGTGTGTTTTATCCTCATCCAACCCCCACAGTAGAGCATCTGTACAGTGATAAATTGTATCTGTGATCCCAGGGGCTGGTACCTGGCCTTAACAGTAGCCATCTTCACACCTTTCTTCTACTGTTTTCCTGGATTACTGCACCAAAGTTCATCATAATTCCTGCAATACTTGCTCTGGATCAGAGTGGAGACCATTACATCCTGTTAGAGTGATTAAAAATCCAATAAACTCTTTATTTTTAATGTTTTACTTGATGTTTAATCAAGAAAATGCCATGCTACAATAAATAATATAAAGTTTGTAGGGATTTTCCCTCACATTGACTGTGACTTTGTTTTCAAGCTGGTGAGCTGGTTGTTTTTTGGCTCTTTTATGCATTTAGTATAGAATGGATTTGAAATGATTGTTAAAAAATGATACATAATACATGTCTTTCTTGCGGTGAAGGCTAAAATCCTGCAAGGTTTTGTCTAAACCCATAAAGACCAGTGCTACTTTTGTAGCAATTTCCTCTATTCAACATTTTTTACGTAATTCATTACCATTTACTGTAACATTATCCTCTGTATTTTGAGTTTTCAAGCAAAATATCTGGTATTTTCCTATATTTAATTCACTGATTGTGTAGGTTTTCATAAAAGCTCAGATTAAAGTTGAGGGTTATTATGGAAAACTGAAGAAAAAGTGACTTTTTTAGAAAAATATATCATTAACACATCATCATGAACACAAACCAAGTGTTTCCATCCACTGTCATTGATCCAACTCTATGGGTTTTACTGGTGAATCAGTGTTGTAGAGGATGACAGTGTTTCCATGGTAACTATGGAGCCTCTAAACATCCAAATGGGTCATATCTGATGACCATGAAAAGATGACAAACTGTATTTTAGACCAATTACTTCAATGTATTGATAGGATTAGTGAATCAACAGGTATTAAACATTTTGTCAACAGTGGTTGTTTGGGTCTTCATGGGTTAAAATCTATTCAGTAATGTACTTTTCCTTCTATTTATTGGATATTTTAGATGTTTATTTATCTTAATTTAGAGCTAATTTTGATCTTTTTCTGCATTTCTGTATTGAAAATCCATCCTATATCATTGTAAAAATATGTTTGCTCCTATATTTTCACTGACATCGACCCTTTAGTGTTTCCAACCAGTCTCTGAACAGTTTCTGAAGAATATCATCATATAAATTCATCATAAGAAAGGTACTGAATAAGTGATCACAGATACCTTGCCTCAACCTGTGCAGATTTAATTTGATTAAACAGAATAGAGTAATATTTCTCAAATGGGGGTACTTGGAAGAAGCCCATGGGGTACTTAAAATACATTAACCCATAAAGACCCAACCATCCACTGGTAACCAAAATCATCTACTGATCTAAACTGTTTAATACATGTTGATCCACTAATCCTATCAATATGTGTAAATAACTGGTGTAAAATGCAGTTTAACCCCAATTGTTCATAGGATAAAATGTAGAAAAACTTGTAAAATGTGCAAAATACTTGAAAAAAAGGAAAAACTGACCCAAAAAACCTTGAAATATGGCATAAAAGTGAACAAATACTTCTAAAGTGAGGAGAAAAGGAGTAAAATACTGGAAAAAACTAGCAGAGATGATTGTTTTATAACATCCAGAACCCTGTACTTAGACATCTCAAATGTATTTCATAAAAAGATGTTGCAATAATACAGAATATCACAGTATATGTTTAATGATAAACCAAACTAACAGCAGGTGGTGATGCTAAATATTATATATATATATATATTTCACTTTAACAATATATTGGGTACATTTGAACAAAATTTAAGAAGTGCAGTCTGTTAAAAGAAAATAAAAGTGCATTCAGTTACTTTTTCAAGAATTAAACACTGAGGTTTTCATCCTCCATATCTGATGTAGTTGGCATCATACCTGAGTTTCACTGTGATATGAATACAAACTTTTGAGTCTTCTTTTATGCTGTGAAATGTCTGGTGTTAATTAACATTACAGTGCATTTCTGCCGCCTACTGTTGGGGAGTGTGAATGGACAGCGCTTAGATCAATAAAGCATAAAATTGGTTTCTTAATGCTATTTTTTGCCCAGACAAAGGCCCCTGACCCACTGAAAATGGGTTTGGGACCCACTTTTGGGTTGTGACCTACCAGTTGAGAATCACTGATGTACGACACACATCTGATGGTGTTTAGAGAGTCATAACCCAACACTGCTGGGAGAAAAAAATCAAGATGCAACCGTTTAAGTTACTTCAACTATGAATAAAGCTATTAATTTAACACAATGTTTTTGGCTAGGTGCAAACCTCAACAGTCCCAAGCAGCTACAGTTAGTAGAGATTTAATACTGTCATATTTGCAGAAGTTATATAGAGATCTGTGAAATCCAAACAAGCTTCAGGGTGGTGTCAAAATACCAAACAAAATATATACAGTGTATCTATAAAAATACATGAATAACAAACTCAACGAACCCGAGAGACAATAGCCTATCCTCCCAGACTTCAGAGAAACAGGATAAAAGAGTAATAAAGAAAATGAAGCCAACCCAACAAACACCTATGGTTTAATTCATCTATTTGGCCCAAAGCTACATGTACAATCTGCAGATAATGGTGAGTACTGTGGAAGAACTGGATGAGTCACAGGAGCATCTTCTTATATAATTCACAATGATCAGTCAGGGACCAATCAGGAGCAGGTCCATTAGATGATCACCAATCACATGGTGTTCAGTTTACACAAGCACAGGGGATACCAGTGGTTCTCAAACTTTTTACAGTGGAGTACCCCCTGAAAGATATATATTTTTAACCAAGTACCCCCAACTCTCACTTTAGCATTTTTGATTAAAAAAATAAGGCAAAATTTGTTCCTGTGCTAAAGGTGTCGAACCTTTCTAAATGAGCAACATATATTTAACTGTAATATATTGACCCATAAAAACCAAAACCATCTACTGATGTAAAATGTTTAATACCTGTTGATCTATTTATCCTGTCAATACATGTAAAAAAATAAAATAAAA